>JAOBAT010055791.1:0-27732 GCA_026413305.1 Hydrozoanthus tunicans
CTTAAAATATTGTTGGATAGTGAGGAAGTTTTATTGAATAAGAAGAATATTGAGTAAATTGAGCAAACCATCCTGACTTACGAGGGCCAAGCGCAGCTTTGGTTTGAGGGCGGTTGGGCAAAGCTACATCAAATGTTAGCTTAAATTTCTTAAAACTTCTCTAAAAATTCCCAAATTCAAAACTTTCTTTAAAACTACCAATCTTCAAAAATAAATAAAAAACACCCAAACTGCTTCTCCTTCATTCCATCTTTGTTTTGAATGATTCGGTTGTTGTAATTTTAAAACATGGACAGAGATATTGTAAAAAATCATCCGAGTTTAAGTCGCTACAACGCGCGCTTTAGGTTTCGTCTTCCCCATAAATGTTTAAGTCCCTGTCATGGTTTGAGAGTACATTTTGTTTGCAATGCTAATTCGGAACGATATCTGAAAGAAGTTCCCAAATCTTAAAGATCTACTGACAAGCAAGATAGGATAAAGTAAAATACGGTTTAGGCAGAGGAGCCCATCATCCAGTTCAATTTTCCTTCGCAATCTTTGGTTGAGCCCTCACAAAGTTATCTCTTATACTCTTACTTCCGATCTAAGAATGGCTTGCCATCACGAACGTAACACTTAAGTTTCACTTTATGTTGCAAAGTTTAAAACTCAACAATCGTTTTTCAGCAACACACGTAGAATATTCATAATCTCCTAGACCATTGAATACGCCATATCTCACTACCCGTGCTTCCAGTGGTTGAAACAAAATGTGCTGAACGTCTCCATTGTTTGTGTTCAATACACAGCCTTCAACAGGAGTTTTCGTTCCAACTACCAAACGAACGCTGTCAACAAAGGTATGGAGACTAGATGGGTTGTTGCTCAACGAGAACGTCGCCAACAACTGGCCACTAGCTGCATTGAACACAGCAATCTCCAACAAACGACTTGCTTCTAAACATTTCTCGGGGTAGCGCAACGCAGCTATTCTTGAACCATCTGGTGAAATGGATACGGAGCGTTTCCAACGGTAAACGGATCCCCCTCTGATAATCGTGATAGATCTGGATGGTTGGAGTGAATGCCAGACAATTAAAGATCCACATTCATCTCCAGTGAGTATCGGCCCACACGCAGCTTTAGTACAAAGTGTAATTTGCCGACTGTGGCCCGGTAGCTCTAAGGGTGCTTTCTTTGCAAATGAATCCAGTTTCCAAAGACGGACCATGCTGTCACAATATCCTGCGACTAGCTTTGTGCTAAGTTGAAGAAAACAGCAGGACGTTGGTTCGCTTTCAACCGCAAAAGTTCTTTTCACTTCAAGGGAGCTCGCCAGTCGGAGTTCAATGTTGAAGTACGTCACAATGGATAAATATTTGTCATTTGGTGAAAATGCACAATTCCTTGGTCTCCATCCTCTTGGGGCAACTTTTAAAACGCATGTCTTTGATTGTGCACCAAAACTGGCGGCGCTTTCACGTTGCACAACGAAAGCGTAAAACTTTTCGCTGCCCACATTATAGGTCGCCACAAAGAAGCTCTGATCCGCCAAGCAGCCGATGCATGCTGCAACTTTCTTACTGAGAGAGACTTCAAACCGAAAAATGAACTCAGAGTCCGTAGGAAGGTCCCAATGTCGTTGTGTTGGGGCAATGTACCCAAAATCGTATTTGGGTGTGCTAAGAAGTTGCATAGCTTGCTTTTTAGAGGACGAACAAAAAACTGCAGCTTGGAGCACTGCTTGAGGGTAAGCACGGCTACTTGGAACGCATAAAAGTTTCAAATTTTTGATTAAACTCTGAAGTTCCGACGGTGAAGATGTATCATCTACGCTTTCAAGCATATTACACAAATTACGCAAACCAAACCGGTCGCAGCTCGACAAGCAGCAGATTGCCGAGAGAATCTCAAGATGACTAACGCATTTCGACAATTGCTCTTCGTAATTTCCTGCCATCAACATGTGTTGGAACCCAAATCTTAAGGCGTATCTCTCACAATCATTGACGGCAGGTGGAAAGTATTTGCAGAGTGTAACATCGTGGAGGTACTGATAGCAGCGTCCTGCAAGAATCACGTGACCATTTGAGATCTTAACACTAAAGTAATGTTCCTTGCTTTGGTGATACTCCTTTGTGAGCCAGTCATAAACGGATTTATGGAAAATGGTGATATGACCTTTGTGAGACGGAAACAGGTTTGACAGGACTTTTAAAGTGCTCCTTGCGGTCTTTCTTGTGTCGTGTGAATCGCCCCTTAACCCTAGAACCTCTAAAACTAAGGGTTCAGGAAGAGGGTCCTGAGCTGCAACAATGGCTTCTAGAAGATTGAAGAATCTTTTTTCTTCAACTTCAATTTCGGAGAGAACACATTTAAAATACTCTTCATACACAGACGAGATCCCTTTTGGAAATAAGGTGTGTACTTGCGATAGCTCGATCAGTTGCTCTCTAATGCTGTCAATGACATAATGAGCCACTAAGAAGCTGCCACCACATGTCTCCACAAGGTTTTCCACGGCCCGGTTTACCCGTTGACAAGAAAAATCTTTATAGAGGGCACACAGCCGCGAGGCTATGTATAGTTTTATGTCTTTGGTATTGCTTTCATGTTCGGGCTCGATATCAATAACTACCACAGATGACATGGAAGAAATCAAACCAGGAACAGGACGAGTTGTAAGAATAAACTTTATCCACTTTGGTAGTTTGGGAAACACATTGAACAAAGCCCTCACAAACTCTTCTTTTTGCTTGGGAGCACACTCATCGAGTGCGTCGATGACAATTACCCTCGTTTCTCCAAGATAATCCAGGTCATTAGCAGGAACCTCCAGCAAAATTGTAAGCAGTTCTTTGCAGCTCAAACTGCTCAACTCCTTTCCTGAGTTCCTTGCAAGACATTCCTCTAGCTTCCGTCGAAATTCAGGAACAGCTTCAGAAAGATTTACCGCAATTGACTCAATGATGCGCCTCGGGTCGTTTGTAAAATAATTATTGTGCTGAATAAAGTGGCAGGCAGCCAACTGATTATTGGTTTGCAATGTTTTGCACAAGGAAGCCGCAAGAACTGACTTTCCAACTCCAGGCTGTGCCGTAACAACGACGCATCTTGAATGTTCATAATTTAGAAACTGCCAAAGTTCATCGAGCACCCATTTACGTGTTCCTGGGTGGAAAAAGTTGTAAAGAAAATTGACGTAACCAGTGGAGTTATATTTAAAAAGTGATTCAATAACGCTTTCGGATATAACATCACAATTTTGCGCTGTTTGTTTCAGATCCTTTACTTTTTCCACCAACTGATCAATTTTGCATGTACTCTCTTGAAGGGATAAATGAGTTTTTGAGGTTTCGGATTTCACAACCTCTGCAGCGTTCCTCGCTTCCTCAACAGCTTTTCTAATTTCAAACACTTCCTTTTTTGTTTCCTCTGCCGTTTTCCTTGTTTTGTAAATCTCTTTCTTTGTTTCTTCACAAGTTTCTTTAACAGTATAATCACTGACAGACCATTCCTCCAGAAGCTTAAGGTAGTCAGTTGTTCCTAGTGGAGATATCTTGAGGATGTCAATGCTTACTCGATCCAATCCCAGCGCAACCAAAGCTCTAGAGATGTCCTTCCAGTAGTGTTCAAAGTCTGTTGTGGTTAGCTCGGTGCTGCTAACATGACCGTACACTTCGTTTCGATAATATTTGATCCGAGCAAGGTGTGCTTCTAGTGTCGTGTCTGTTTCTGGTGGTAGATTATTCCAGCCAGTTGCAGGAGGAGAAAGTCCACAAATATTTCTCAACAAAACAAAGAGCAGAGTGATGTCAAATGCTTTACAATCGGGGGCAACTCCAGAGGGAGGGAACAGTTTGTCCCACTGACTGGTATTGACAACTCTTTTGTGTCGGAGTTTGGTAAGAAGAGGTAAATGAGCGTTAAGTGAAGCTCCAAGGGTTGAAGGAAAATGGAAACTATCAAAAACCCGTCGTAAAGCTTCTGTACCACCATCAACCAACAGCCTGGATAGTTTGCAACCATTGCTCTTGTTTTCACAATCCTGAAGACATGACGCCATCTGCTCGAAGTTTTAAAGCTGGAAGCAATTGAAAAGGGTTTATAAATTATGTTAGGTGTACCTTTATTGCATTTCACATCAAGATCTCAATATTCTTAATCACAGTTATCATCCTTTATATTTGGTATCATTATTGTTAATATCGTAGTTGTAATATTGTAAGCATTGTTTTAGCGCCATGCTTATATTATACCTACTATAATTTCGAAAAACACGCTATATTTTGAGTTTCACATATACCTGTTTTGACAATTACAGTCAAAACCCGCATAAAAAAACTGGTGGTTTAAGAACACTCAGGCTGAAATTTAGATTAAAAGCAACATAGACATAAGAACACGTTCAGCCTGAAAATTGAAAGTTGTTCTTATACAAAAAGCTGGATAGCCAAGTTACTAAGTTTAGCATTGTTTATTTTTGAAACTTCAGAGACCATAGCATTGTATTCAGTTTGCCATGATATTGAAGTTAGTTCCATCCTATCAAAAATACAAATTTTCGATCGTATACTTGAACATTAATTCATCTGTTAAGTGTTGGTAGTCTTGTTCAGTATTCAAAATTTATCGAATCAATCTGTTTCTTTTGCACGATTTTTATATACACAAGACCCGCTATATGATACCTTATTTAGAGCCCGCGGTTACATCTCAGCCATTAACCACGTGAACATGCGTAGATCAATCTTAAAATCTCAAGTAAGTGTTTACATGAAATCGATAATTTTTTTTGACAGCACCGGACGAATATTGCTGAGAATTTGCACGGCTAGCCGGCCCAATATTTGATTGGTTCGGCTTGTTCCGTGTAAACGAAACGACTAAGAGTGAAAAATTTTCGACCAGTTAAAGTTTAACCGGTACCACGTAAACTTATTCTTGAGTTTTTACTAGCAGAAGTCGGAATGAAGAGAAAAAGCTCTTCTGCCCACGCGACAACTGTCATCAAAGCAAAAAGATCAGCAGAAAACTAAAAAAACCTTCCAGTTTAATTAGAAACACGTTCAACCAACGGAACCCATTTCTACAATCTTTTATTCGGTTCCTTTTAGGCAAATTACAGTTTTAAGTACGGCATTACACGCGAGTAAATATAAATATTGAGTTGACTGATGAAGTAGCTTTAGAAATGTAAGGAGTAAAAAGGGTAACCCCATGAGTTGTTATGATTAAGTTGAATGTTTCATTTTAGATATAGTTGATCACCAAAACAGGCCAATGCAAAGTGGAAAAAAGGTTGAAAGAAGCAGTACCTTTGTCAATGGCGTGAAGCGTGAAGCAGATACCTACAAGACGAAGAGAACCAAATAAATACATGAACTGACGAAGAAACCTCGGCAAATATCGCTTATCAAAACTCACCTTGTGTTTGCAAATCTATTTTGTTATCTTCTTTAGGGCTCTCGGTCCCCTTGTCGCCGAATTACGAAATGTTTCAGTTTCGATCGAAAAACAGAAACGGTTTTTTTACTAGGAATATTCAACCAAACGCCAAACTTCGACTGACAAACATGCAGATGGCCTGAAAACTGATTAATGCAAAACATTAGCTCACTCGCTCATTGGTTTTCGAACAATTGATAATCTGTTTGACGCGTTGTGTGGTCTTTGCTTCTGGGGATTATGGAATGTATAGCAATTTATCAATATTCTTCCCTCGCGCATGGTCTGATTGTCTGATGTTTGCAACTTGACGACCAGGTTAACGACGTTTTACTGTAAAAAAAACATTGTTTCGCTGTCTGAATTAACTTCATATTCTGTGGAGGCTGCTTTCGGCTTGTTTTCTTCGCTGAATTTTCTTTCAAAGTTGATTTGCGGTTCAGACACATTTTGACAAGGTCACGTTCGGTACATGTTTTTGTCGCTAAAATTTGCTCTCGCTCGCATTATTTTTGGAACTTTGCGGAAATCGATTTACTGCAAATTTACACCGAAGTTATTTCTCCCGAGGGGGTTCAGTTAAAGATTCAAGCTCCAAGTTCAGCACAAATAAATACCATAATGTAACTATTTTTAACGACTACTATATTTAGCCATTTTGTCTCAAAAAGAATTAGCAATAACTAATTTTAGCGGTTTTAAAGATTTTTATTGAGCATTTGTCAGTTGACTTACATGTTCAGGAACACACAACAAAGTGTGTCGACCTTTGCAGCAGATAAATCAGCAGATAACGTTAGAACATTAAAGGGGATCCTCGCTGGGGAAAAGCTAGACAATGCAGAAGTCGTGGAACAATCAAACATAACATTCATTAAATTTTTAAATGGATTTCAATACATTTTTAAGTTGTTTCTTTGTAACGCGGAAGGAGGAGTGTAGAACTTTAATTCTATCGCTAACTAATTTTTCGAGTCCTAAATATTAGCAATTTTTTTCAAAATGTACAGTAGCAGTATGTGCCATCTTTTTTGGTAGTGCGGCCCTCTACCCATCCCTTTAGTTGTGCTAGGCCCGCTAGACATTGTGGTAAAACGCGTACAGTAGCTATCCTTTTAGTAATACGGCATTCTACCCCTTTTAGTAGTGTTAAGTTTGCTAGTGTGGCACTTTACCCCCCCGGCAATGCCCCGGGGGCCGGCGGGGGGGGGGGGGCTACTTCGGGATCAAAAGGGTAGGGATGACCGTCGGAAAAATCCCCAAAACACCCTAAAAATACTAAGGGATAAAAAATTTCCCCCCTAAAAACACCTCTCGGTTTTAAAATTACCCTAAAAATATCAATATTCCCTTCCTTGATAGCTTGCGGATCGACGAAAAAGTTCCCATGATGATACATTTGTCAAAGGTCTTTTTCTTAACTTAGTCAGTATGCACGTTTGCTAAAACATGGGACTGCAAGCAGAGTAATAGCTTGGGATTTTTCAACCCTAAAAAATACCACTCTTGGTTTACCACAGGATTTCTTTTAACTACCCCTAAAAAATAACGGACTAACAATTTTAACCCCTAAAAATACGACGGTCATACCTACCATCCCAATATAGGGACTACTCCCCCCGCGGGACTTTACCCCTTTTCGTTGTGTTTATGCCTGCCAGGCATTGTGGTTAAGCCATCTTTTTTGGAAGTTTGGCACTAGTTTTAGACCCGCAAAGCATTGTGGTAAAATGTGTTATACCTACGATGGTTTAAGAATAAGTCTCACTTAAAACAAATTAACTTACATCTTAGTTTATTCATAGATAGTTTAATGCTGTAAACAGAACAGTTGAACATTTGATATAACTATCCGAATTACTATTATTACATACTGAAATTACTATTATTATATACTGAAATTACTATTATTACATACTGAAATTACTATTATTACATACTGAATACCACGAACGTCGGATATGGACAGTTTTCTTTTACTTTACATTTAACCCAACTTTTTGTTAGATTTTTGTAAGTTTTGTTTTTTCGCTTTTTTAAAGCGGGAGTTTACCCACAGCTCATTTTGTTTCTTCCGATATCTCTGTCCATGGTACCGGTTTGAATCTATACAAAATTCCTATGCATAACTGAAACACAGACGGAATGAAGGAGAGTCAGCTTGAATATTTTAAGAATTTTGGGACGAGTTTCGAGTTTTATATTTTTTTCTTGAAGACTGGTAGTTTTAAAGAGTTTTTTTAATTTGGTAACTGAATTTTTTAATTTTGAAGTTAATATTTGATGTAAATTTGCCAAACCGTCCTCAAACCAAAGCTGTACTAGTCCCTTGCATGCCAGGAGAGACGGTTTGCTGGTTTTACTCAAACTTCTTCTTGTTCAAATTTCTTTTTCAACTTCCTCACTAACCAACAAAAGTTTGGGTTTACTCCTGCCTTAAACGATTTCCGTTACATCATGCACTGTACCTATTCTCTCTTATATAAAAAGAAAAGTAATTTAAAATTTTCCTGAGAACCTGTCAGTCATCAACCATTATTGAAAGTATGGTATTTGGGGTTTGTTGTTTTTCTTATCAAATTTTAATGTCAGTAAATTTAAACTAAAATGAAAAAGAAATCACATTTGAAAACCATGCTGCAGCTTTGTGTTTGAATTGCGATTTATAACCTCAAATGTTGTCGGAGAAATTGAAAATGTCTGGAGTTACAACATTTTCGCTCAGCCTTAATTGATTTGTCTTAACAATGTTCATTGTAAGTAAAAAGGCCTACTCCGTGTATATGAATAACATTCATATGAGAGGCCTTTATATATTGATATCTTTGATTGTGATAATGTGAGTAATAAAGTCAAAAGCCATCAAAAATAAGAATCTAAGCTAAGGGAAATATTGTGCGACATTTGGCTTTACTGAGCGGTATTGCATGGGCGAACTGAACCCCAGAGTATATAGGCCTTCTAGAGTGTGACTGACGCTGTACAAACAAAATAAGCACAGCTAGGAAAACGATGGACTTAAACGTGACTTTCAAAATGTTGTGATGTCTCAACTAACACCGTCTGAAGAGCCTTTTCACTGTTTTCCTAAACTCTGGCACGAGGAAGGAATAAACGATGGGATTAACAAAACTGTTGCCGAAATGGAAAACTTTTAGAATGTAGGCAAACTGAGGAGCAAAATCTCGACATGCCTGGCAGAAAAACGCTATGGTATTTACGATATGAAATGGTAGCCACGTGAAGACAAAGACAACAGTTACTGTTGATAACATAATTGCCAGTCGTTTCTCGTGCTCGTTGTGGTGCGGTTTCCCGTGATCGTACTTTTGGGACGATTTGCTCTGAAGTCTTAACTTCATCTTACACCAAATGATAATGTACGCAACGCAGATGACGGACAAAGAAACGGCGAATGTTGAAAGCAGTAGATACATGAAAAAGTTTATGGTTAAGAGCTGGTACGCAAACATCAGTCTAAGAGAAGCCACTACTGCCGAGAGAAGCCAGACCAAACCAAGCTGTATATAATAAAGTCTCAGACCCGTTTGGCGGTGTGAATGCGGCCAACACACACAGTATAATCTCTCTAACGCAATTATGGTCAGTGTGAAGACAGAAGCACACCCGACGAAAACATCCACTACCACAGAAATCCGGTACGACGGATTACCGAACACTTGGCTCCCAAACATCCAGCTTGCAGCTAAATGATAAACGTACATTGGAAGAGCGATTGTTCCAACCAAGATATCAGCAACTGCCAGGTTGATCAGAAAATAATTGGCACGCGTGCGCAAAAGCCTCTTGTGTATGTAGAACACGGCGATGGTGATGGAGTTTCCAAACACAATGGCGATATCCACAAGAATAAAAACCGAGCACCAAGCAGCCAGCTCAGGGAACTTCATCTCCACAGAAGGGTTGTTTGTTTGAATCTTGGTCGAGTTATTCATGAGTGAGGCCGGTTCCCTACGTAAAAAACGCGGAGTGTCAAGATTAAGATTAAAATTTTCACTTCCTTTCGCTACACCCAATACTGTCATTAACTCACTCACTCACTTCTAATAAATCGCAGAATATTGCAAATATGGCTTTTTCCCTTCTTTAAGTAAATATGGTGGTGCTTAAGGATTGATACGAAATGTCTTTTAACTTGCGTGGGTAAACGAAACTCAACACTTAATGGAAGAATATTTGCCGAGTGGGAAAACTTGACAGACAGGCTCTATTGCGCAATTATCTACGCTTGGAGTAGTTCCCACGCCATTTCTTGAAAAAAAAACATTAAGAAGAATGAAAATTTCCAAAATATTACTGTAAAATAGCCACTATAGTTTTCTGCTTCAACATTTGGAGCGAATAACGTGCTCGTTTTTGCTCTGAAGCACTAGCTAAGCCAGGCTAATGACTGTTTAAAAACTGTCTGAACAAAATATACAGCTTAATTAATTTTTCGTCAACGAGAACCATCTTCTCTTGTCAGTTGTAAAATGCTGGGTGCACATGTATTGGCTAACGTACAGGAATTATTTGTTTGATGTAATCGCTGTCTCTGACTTATATCTGTAGTGTTTGCTAACTGTGAGTTGATTTACGTTTACACGCGAAAAACAAATATTTCCAGAATAATCGCAAGCCAAGCCGTCTTTTATATACTAAGTAACCGGTCGATTCTTTAATGGGGTTTGATAACACAAATATTATCTTATTGTTTGGAAACGATTCTCTGACATATATTCTAAAAGGATAACGTGTGTTTTTTTAAATGTCTGCAAAAACAAGTCTTCTATTGTAAAAAATTTAAGCATTTGTAATAAACTGATAAAAAAGCATTTTTCGGTTTTCACCAGTTTTCAGATTCTCTGTGATACTTGTATGACGAGCTACCATTTACGCTCATAGCTTCTTAACTGTTGTTGCAGTTTCGAAAATACTGAGCAGTTCAGGCATCACAGGCGGACTGGCCTTACAAGTTTATTTAAACAGCATATATTTCTACAGTTGTTGTTGCTGGCTGCGGCATTGTTCTGCATGATAGTGCACGAAAAATCACGAAAGTGCAATACTTTGTATGACAAACTAACACCAACGCTTGTTGGTTGTTGTTGCAATTTCCAAAAAAAAAAGTCAGGTATCGAAACTAAAGTTGACTGGTTTTCCGAGTTTATTTGAACGTTAAAGGTCGAGATGAAAGTGCTTTACTTTGGTAATTATTGAAGATTTAAAGTCAAAATCTAACATTGTATGGAAGGCTTGATTTGTGTATATTTATCAAGGACGCGTCATTTCTCACACGGTTCGCCTGCAGTTGTTTTGCCACCAAAAGGCCCAGCTTTGAATTTGTTTCACTTAGTTTGAATGATTTATATAGAAGCACTAAGACATATACCGCACCTACCTTTAGCTGTGCCGAGTCTAGTTTGGGTTTTACCACCCGTAAACAAGCAAAGCCGATTTGTTTGCCGAATTCAGACGTTGACCACTGTTTATATAAATCAGTTGGACATAATTTGAATTTAGCACAAATAAGGTGTTTAGCTCAGATTGCGCCGATCCAATGCCTACTTAAGCTAAGAAGACCACATTCCGTTGCACACCGCCTGCCGCGTGAGCAGTCCAAACGTCGCGGTCCCCAACGACACGCATCGTGAGACTATTGATTCTTTTTTCGCTAAGTATCCTCTCGCCCACGATAAATAATCTCCTCATTTTAATTAAGATGTTTATTTGTAAAGTATAATACAATATTTTGAGACATCAGTGAAGTTTTCAAGCTGTTATTGATACAATAAGTCTAGTAATAATTGTAGTAAATGTAGACTTTTTGACCAACATAAAAGTTTCAAGACTTAACGGGCACTTGATCACAGCTTGCGTACCCATACTGGCACCTGTTCATTAGAGGTCATTTTTATAGTGCCTACAGTTTTTAAATATAAAACATCATTCAACTGACTCAACCCCATGTTTGTATGATCTCAAACCAACAAATAGTTTTAGTGAGGTTTTTGCAAATAAAGACAAGCTTAGTTATTCTAGTATGAAACCACGAGCTTCATACTTGGCGTGCATTTGGTTGGTCTTCTTAAAGTTTCGAGCACATAGACTTGGCAGTTCTTGCAACTCAGCCAGTTTGTATAAAAATCAAAGGCTTTCGAAAGTGAAAATCACATTGCACAAACATGTCACTAAGAAATGACACTATATATATAAGGGCACAGACACTACTTCTTTCAAATCCACCTTAATATCAGCAGCAGTGAACAGCTGTTTTGACCTTATTTGGTCATAATCTTTTCAGCCAATCCCATAATAAGGTGTGCTTCCTAGTGCCAATTTGCTGTCACTATATTCTGCTGGCTTGTTCTTCTCTTTTGTACTCGAGCCTCAGTTAGTGTTTTAAAAAACTGTTCTTACTATACTAAGTTAAAGAAAAAGTGTATGCGCTGCAAAAACTTGTCAGCAAGTCAGTTTCGTACTCGTGCTATGTTACTTCATGCAGGTGACAATAAATTAGCAGTTACTCTGCAGAAAAAGAAAAACATTCAGAAAACTAACGTTTGTAGTAATTTAAAGAAACGGAGCCAAAACCAAACCAAGTTGGGAATGAATCCCATAATTTTCTAGTTTCCTCGAACAGCTCACTTGGTTCTTACAGATATAACGTTACGGGCATAATATGGCTAAAGGTCAGACTTAGAGTTTTGTTTTTCACGGAAAAAAAAACTTTTATCAGTTCTGCCAGAAAAGTTGTCGTAAGATCCTTCTTCCTTCAACTACTAATTTAAGTCAATTTTCTTTCCTAATAAACATGCAGATAAATCAGTGAATGGTTAAGATGGAAGAGTAATTGTTTGCGGTGAAGAAAAAACAGAAAGGAGCAAACGCTACAAAAGAAAAGAATATACTTACCTCTGTTAAAAACTATGCTTCAGGCAGTGAAATATTGCATGAATTTGATAAAAATGGAAGGGTTAGTGTTTAAAAGACTGAATTCAAGATCACCCTCGGCGTGCTTTACATTTGGAAGCGAAAATTTTTTCCCATAATCATATTGACTTCATGCGTGTTGTTAATGTGCTATTCAAGTCAATATAAAGGAAATTTTGACCATCGTTCGCGAACAATTTGCACGTAATTAAACTCACCAAAACAAACGAAAAATTACAGTGTTTTCGGGCATCTCTAATGTGAGCTTTTGTTTTATAACATTCTGGAGACAATGACTTAGTAAGCACCCAACAAACAGCCGTGAGAAACATCTCATAATCCAGAACTGCAACAAATCCAGACAAATGGCAAGTTCTCAGTAAAGATAGGTTTGTTCAAGAGAACTAATTTATCTTTAATAGTTGATGACTTGTTCTATGCATTTTATTCGATACCAAAACAAAACATTCAAGAGATTACTCTTAGTGATGTCAGTTATGAAAAAGAACTTTTTCAAGGCTTTATTTCACCAGACCAAATTTATCAGACTATATGATTCTTTTTGGTGACGCAAATGCTGGGCTTCGAAAAGTCTTCGATATTTCATTTTCAGTATGTTTTTCATTCCACTGATTTAACTGACCTAATGAATTTGCCTTGCAAGTCCTAGAAAATCTATTACATACACGCGTATTTATACAATATCTTTAGAATACTGCCTGGCAGCTGCGTTGAGAGTGCATGCAAACGTCAAATCTATTACATACATTTATATAAAACAAAATCAACATATTGGGAAAAACAATTATTGGGTAGACATTCATTCTGATTGTTTTACTTGATGCTCCGCCCTATGTAGTTTTGGAAAATTAACTAGTGAATTATCGGAATAGAAATCTCTAAGAAATTTAAATACGCTCAAAATCTTTCAGATATTGGTATCGTGTTGGATAACAAAAGCACTGGTGTCCGTGAATGTAATGCCTTTCAACTGAAATTAGTTGAAACGACAGTAACTGTTTATAGCAGGCACAGAGAATAGTGAGTAAGACGAGTAGCAAAAGGAAAATGTCATTTTCTCTTGCTTGTACATTAACTAGTTGTTATCACTGAATCAGCTGTTTCTGTTCGTCATCTATTCCATAATTGTATTGCATTTAAGGTGTTCAAAAGTTCTCAAACTGGCTGAGTTGGGGCAATTCAAAATAAGAAAATTTAATGCTCCAACTTTTAGTATATTACAGCGGTTCGAGAAGAGTTTAAACCAGTTCATTGTGAAGAATCCAGAAGTCATTACATTATTTTACTGGTTACTATGTCATTAAACTGCAAAGTAAAATCTGAGGAAATTATGTTAAAAATGTTGCACTATTTTGAGATTTAATGTCTCAGAATTAAGCTTCGACTTTTTAATTTCCTGTTGTTTGGTTTAGCAACAAAGGTCATGTCTTTGTTTTTTGCGAAAACAAACAGTTTCAGTTATTTTCTAATAACTAAGTAAGTTCAGCATTGATATGACTGCAGCACAATGGATAACAATCAATTGCAAAAGCCTTCGTTCATTTACTCGCAGCTTCATGCTATGCACCGTTTGTTTGTGGCAAGAGTTCTTGTTCTATCGAACTATATCAGAAAATTTTAACAGTAGATTCTAATTACATTACGTCAACCACACATGAAAGTGTCTCATCTATGTGTAGGCGTAGAACCTACTTTTTCGATTGGTTAACGTCGTTTAAGGCTTTCATTTCTTTAAAATAATAAACTAAATACTTTCAAGTTAATCAGCAGGGAATTTCTGAACGATTTAAAACTAAAAAGCCATTTAGTTCATGCTACAGAAATTGAAAATGACTTTCCAAAAGAATATAGCAAAGCCTAGAACTTTTTAATGACAAAGCCGCAATGACGACACCAGAAACTTAAAGTTAAAGTTTTAGCTAAATCCTTTTTTGAAAACTCTCTTAGCATAGCCTATATATAGTTATAGTTTCCATATCTATAGCTACATCATGCAAATTGTACGACGTGTGTATACCAAAAACAGTTTTTAAACTACTGAGGTCCAAAGCAGAAAATAAAAAAAAATAATATATATTCTTACTTGACGCTATCCTGCATCCACAATCATGCTGGTGACATTAAATTATTATACTTCTTAAGCTCTTAGCTTTCGAAATCAACCACAATTTGCGTTACAACCGGGAACAGAACAAATGTTCGTTTTCAACTGGCAGTATTAATCAAATCACTTGTTGGCGATAGATTATAGTTTGATCAACTGAGCGCAGCATTATACAGACTCCAACATTTACTCAGCAAGGTATAATGATTTAAGTGCACGAGAACCGCCCTTATTACGCTTTTTATGCTCCATTACAGATTTCTCTAAAAACCGCCGATTTAAATTTCGTATTTTCAAAATAGTTAGGCTTCATTTTGGGGTTGTTTACTCAACTGGTCAAATAGTACACACACCAAACAGTATTTGAAAATATAACATTGCGGAATTTAGCATTTATATTAATATTGTATAAAATTTTCGGGTATTTATGACTCAGCATATACTCCTGTTTTATGAAAATTCTACACTAACCGTTGAGTGGAATGGTCCATGTGTTCTTGTGTCCTGCACCCGGGATACCCTTTGGATGTGTTTCGGTTTCGAGTTCAAACGCCGTTGTAGATTAGACTTTAAATTCAGTCGAAGTGTAAAATAAACACTCTTGCTAAGGTTTCTAGAATATTCTACAGTTTTTTTTAAGATTTTTCAAAACTATGAGAGTTTACCAATTTTTTTTTCTAAATAAAACGTACTGGTGCCTTTAGTTTGAGTTCCGCAAGCTGGTGTTGGAAAGAGATGCAATCGAAAGAAGCTTGCTTGGAACTTACGACTCGCCTGGTGTTGATTCACTTCAACAGCTCAAGTTCGAATATTGTATTTAAAGCTGCTCGTTTTCTGTTTGTATCCTGTCACGTGATAACTGAATTCAGTGATTATCTCAAGATACGTTTGATTCTAAAAACAGTGTATTTTGTCTGATATGACGCTGGTCGCCAGATATTTTGAAGAAAAGGGCAAATGGAAAAGACCGAAATGAGATCTTGTAGATTGTGAGTCATCAAAGGGGATTTAAGGTAAAAATTGAGTAACACATATTGGAATTAAAGCAGACTGTTAAGTACTAAGAAAAGCTCCAGTCCGCAAGCATCATGAAAACGGAATATGTGGTGCGGTCTATATATAAGAATATTAAAAAACACTGTTAAAAAGTAAATTCAGAGAAGCTGTTTAATTTTACTCAGCTTAAGTCAAGAGCTAGGATGATTGACGAGGTACTCTCACTCGGCAAAGCTAGTTTTAACTGACAATGTAGCCTGTCGTAAACCGTGCAACCATCGCCCAGCCTGAGGTTATCAGAACGCATCTAACAAGTGGATGTGTCAAAAGCGCACGTGAATACGTTTTTATTTAAACATTATAAGAATATATATAAAACTGTTAATCGTTTTTCTTAGGTATATGGTCAAATTTACAAGACTAGGCTAGTCTTCATTATATGTTGTCTTCACCATCGCCTAATAAAGAATAGCAATTTAATGAACCAGGAAACAACTCTTATCGGTAGTTAGTCGAAACGTGCTTTAATATAGCTTGCTTTATGTAGTTGGAGTCAGCAGTTGGATTCTGAAAATTGTTGCTGGAGAGAACAATTTGAAGAGGAAATTAGCGGTCCTGGACGTTATATTCTTATACTTTTTTTACCTAAATGAAGTGAGTAGTAATAAAATGAAAGCTGAATTGTTTTGATTCTATATAAAACTGTATACCTTTTTTAAAATAACATGCACTTGAAGAATTTCTGCATGCTACAGCTTCGATTCGCACTATACCAAATGTAGATGGAATCCCAAAAAATCGTGTTTCCTTGCTTACATTTTGAGTTTATTTCACAAAACTTTATTTCGACTTTTGTGTAGTTAATTCGTTGAGATTTATTAATGACACTTTATCTTCAAACATCGAGGTAAACAACTTTCCAATTTAGCGTTTCTTTCTTGATAAAGCCTCTTTCCATGTAGGGCCTCTTTCTTCGTTGCAGGGTGTGTTCACCCATTCGTTGCATGCACTTATAAATAAACTTCTAGTTAAAGTTCAGCAGAGACCACACAAGCTTGTCACTTAAGCCAACGTTCAAAGAGCCGTTTTATAATAATATAGGATCCCGAACTCTGCCGGCCTATAATGGTGCTATTATGCTCCCTTAATTATTAAGCTTGACTGTTGAATACTGAATGAGGACTGTCTTAGAATATACGGAATCATTATATACGCACTCTGTTTACTCTGCATTACCAACTATCAGTTTTTTATAAAAGTATCAGTTCAAGGGTGTTTAAATATATAGTAAGAAAGAAAAACTTTATCAACAAGGTCATTAAAATCCATAGAGAAACACTTAAATCTTGAGTACACACTTAGTTTTAAAAACAATCAATTTCTAACTTTTCTTTATTGTCAGTGCCGGCTGCTGTTAGAGAAAAAACTTATTCCATGCAAACAACTTCAGTCATTTGTTTTAGTACGGATTTCAAACACCCTCATTCCACGAAATAAATTAAGTTTTATCTTATTTTCTTTGCCAGTATTTCTACGATCTTTTCATAGGCATTTGGCAAAGAGCGTTGTTTGCAAGTTATCATAATATAGCACGACATGAACAGATTTCGTGACCCGCTTACTGACTTGTCTCAAGTACCATTCGATCGCTTAACCCGCTTTGCCTAACAGACACTTGGAGTTCAGTTTTTTAAATTGTCACAAAAAAAAAAAACGTGAAGCGCGGCACATTGGAATTAGTGCCTTCCTGAACAATCAAGTCTGCAGTTTCTTCTGAGAAAATCCCCCATTAGTTATCCTGACATGTGGCCGACTGGAAGAGGCGTGTTTTACTGATCTGCAACATTTTGGAATCTAAGTTGATAATGTTTCGGAATCTTCTTTGTACATTTTATTGGCATAACTGTTCTTTTTTTGTCGAGCCTCCGGTATGTACAAGCACATTGCTGTATTTCCTTGCTTGTTGGTTGTAATTGACCTTTTTAATTTGGGAGAAAGTAGTGAAGATAAATACGTGTCAAAGTAGAAAAACATTCTCGCTTTTTCTGACAATACAGTTTCCGGCAGTTGACATATTAATTTGATACTTTTGGATCCAGCCAATTTCGAAACAGTCAAATACTGAGATTTTGTTTCATAATCTTTGTTGAAATGTCAATTTATACTAGTTGACACAATTTCGTGCCACCGTTTAATTTGTTGTGTTGAAGTCTCACAAGCAAAGTTTGCCGAAAATAAAATATTGTAAGTAAGTGGCCAGTTTTGACAGCGTTATTTTCGTATTTTTATCTTTTTACAGTTATTCAGATCTGAAAGGAAGGCCGCATTGAACTGTTACTTAAAAACGAAAAAAAAAATTCAAGAGTGCCTGAAGTAATTTTTTCTTAATAAAGTCCAGCTGAACATTAAATTGAAAACGAACCTGCTGATATAACGTATCCTTTCCTAGTTTATATTTAGCGATAAAAAATATGATGGAAATCGATAAGTTAGATTCAACGTGAACGTGTTCAGCCGCTCGGTTCGGATCTTTTCTCTGTCGAAAATTTTCAGTGAAGAGAATGAATTTCGTTGCCAGCGTTGAAAAGTTTGGTAGCTCGCAAAATGATAAACAACGTTGGACTCAACTCTGAAAGCTAAAAATCTTAGATATTTGGTTCAACAAGTAATTCTTAGCTAATGTCTTTAAACCAGACAAAATTATGTTTATGAAACAAACGTTTCGTGTATTGTAGTCATACCGCGGTTCCCTACTGGAGTTGATAACAATTTTCAAAACATAAAATATTTATAGATTTTGATCAACAGCCCTTTTGACACTTTTCGTTCTATATTTCTTTTCTTTGACGACTTTTCACTAAGTGAAAGTTGACGGCAGTTCTGTTCGGTTGTTAGGTGCGATCAATTGGACACGCAAGAAAAACTCTAAAACAATCTAAATCTGTATGCAAAAGCGTTTTTGAATGGTCATGTTCATAAGTTACACCGTCATTTGCTGTAAGTCTGGTACAGAGCCGTGAACTATTTAACACTTTGACTCATTAGGTTAACGTGCTATTTTTTGCCGATTTTCGTTTAAAGGAAGTAAAATATCACCTTACCTTTTTACAACTGTTGAGCTGTCTAAATTTTAAAAACCATGCACTTGAAACAATTTCTGACTTACAGTATACCAGCATATCACTGTGGACACGTTTAGGATTTTAAGTCGGCACAGGGCCTCCACAGAAATAAGGATTTATCGGATTTGCCAGAGATTTGTTGACGCAGGTGTGTTTTCAATTCTCTTATCAGTTCAGATGATATTCAAATCAGTGTCTTGGCAAAGCAATTGGGCAACAAATTTAATTTTCGTGAAATTGTTCGTGTTCAAAGTTTGGTCAGTAATTAATTAGTGAATTATTATCTGTTCTGTATCTCACTTGTGGTTCAAAGATAGCGCAGTTAGTGAGCGGCAGTGAAAGTCGCAAAAGTAGATCCGTTTTCCTGCAGGCTAAGCGCTTAACCTTCATTAATTGAACACGCTCCGGTTTCTGTGAAATGTTATTTTTTTCTAAATATTAGACACGACAAGCTGCTTTTGTCTGATAAACGAGCCGTGTACAACTTACTAAGACACGTCAATACTCACTATACGAGCAAGTTACTGACACAGTGACAAAATATCGCTGTTAAGGTGATAGAAACATCTTAATTATTTCAAAGCTACCCTTCCTATTAATTAGTTATAGTTGATAATACATGATATAGTATATGTATTTTTTTAGTTGAAAGAAGATACAAAATTATGTTGTTATGTACGTTACGTACAAGTCAATAAGATCCGCCAATTACTTGCTGACGTATGTCTAAATCTGTTTTAAGCCCCGAGAAGCAGTGTCTCGTAAAATGCTTAAGTTGAAAAGCCACCTAAATTTTCGTGCCTCTTTCTTTTCTCTAAATTTTTTATGTCGGTTTCGTTTGTGACTCTTTTTTTATCACTCTGCTGTGAAGTCATGACTCTGTACTGTACAGTCTCTGTTGCAATTTGTTTGTACTTGTTTTGACTTTGAGCATTTCGGCTCGCTCCTTAGTGGGTTTAACTGAACGCATCCGATTATGTTTACATATTCATCGACTGATAACTTGTAAGGCGCTTGCGATTGTGATGACTTTAAAAGTGCTTCCAAACGACTTATATGTAAACGAAATTTCTAATTTCTTATAGATTTTCATTCATGTCGACATGAATTTTGCATCAGTTAACTTTCCGTGTATTTCTATTGATCAAATTTCAATCTCGATATCAGTAAAACCCTTTTTCTTCTTTTGAGCAGGCGGATTATCCTAGGCTTGCTAACATACTAACATTTAACATAGTGACATGATAGCTATGGATGGTTTAACGACGGGATATGGCTTAACAGAGAGGAATATGGCTTAACAGAGAGGAATATGGCTTAACAGAGAGGGATAAGGCTTAACAGAGAGGGATATGGCTTAACAGAGACGGATATGGCTAAATAAAGAGGGATATGGCTTAACAGAGAGTGATATGACTTAATAAAGAGGGATATGGCTTAACAGAGAGGGATATGGCTTAATAGAGAGGGATATGGCTTAATAGAGAGGGATATGGCTTAACAGAGAGGGATATGGCTTAACAGAGAGGGATAAGGCTTAACCGAGAGGGATAAGGCTTAACAGAGACGGATATGGCTAAATAAAGAGGGATATGGATTAACAGAGAGGGATATGGCTTAACAGAGAGCGATATGGCTTAACAGAGAGGGATATGGCTTAACAGAGAGGAATATGACTTAACAGAGAGGGATATGGCTTAACAGAGAGGGATATGGCTTAACAGAGAGGGATATGGCTAAATAAAAAGGGATATGGCTTAACAGAGAGTGATATGGCTTAACAGAGAGGGATATGTCTTAATAGAGACGGATGGCTTAAGAGAGAGGGATGGCTTTATAGAGATGGATGATTTAAAGAAGGGGGTGTCTTTAAAGGGATGGATGGCTTAATAGAGGGATGACTTAGTTGGGACTAAAAACAGTTAATGATTTAGTTACTTTGCCAGTCAAACCGATGTTTTGTGAAACTAGTTTTAAGTTAGAAAGTCTACGGAGCAACACGCTTTACTGTGGTATACTAGTTACTGTAAGCATTTCTGTGGAACAAATTGTTGGTGCTTTGAAAGTAACTGGTGTTTAACTTGCCGATTATTCGTAAACCTATGTCTCAGTATGAGAAAAATCCATGTTAGAATTGAAAAAAATCTTATACTAGTTTTCGATTTCGCGTCTCTTTTTGCAATATCGTGAACTGATCGGCAAGAATGAACGTTAAGGCAAAAACTTTAAAACAGCACTCTTGCTTCTTTTCAGTTAAAATGGCCATACTGGCGAGGTGCTTAATTCAAGGGAGAGCATCAGAGCCAACATCTTTGAAACAGAGCATGATGCATTAAGATAGACTGAATTCTATAACTACCTACGCAGCTAAACTGCGAAGCTGATTCCGCTGCGACTAAGTAATTATTAGCGTTATGCGACGAGATACTTTGAAAAGCAAATTAGGACAGAGAACTCTGATGTTATATATTCTTGGATGTCAAATTCTTATTTGTATTATCTTTTTGTGGCCCGGAAGACTTTGGATAACAGTGAACTAAAATGTGCAACAGTTTGCTCAAAGTCAGTGTCAAGTCACATGCTATCTCTTAATGTTTACCGACTACATGCACTCTTAAAAGCACTTCATCTGCTGAAGATTCTAGCTCCTTTCAAAACGCCAAAGTCATACTTTTGATTGTAAGCTGTTGTTCAACTCCCTGAGTTAAACTGGGTTAGCTTAATTCAAATGCTTTGTTTTCTTTCGGAGCAAAACCCAAATACCATTGCTCATACGTTGATGTATATAATATATTATTTCTCTTAACGTTCTCTTAACGATATTTGGAGGTTCTTTTAGTTTAGGTCGATCAGGCACTGAATACCGTTACTAATCAAGATTCCTTTGCTCAACCGACGAAGGAGAATCTTGATTGAGCTTTGCCAAATTTTAGTGAAAGTACTTTGTTCAAAGTACATTATGTTTTGATTTCATTCTCTGCATGTGGCACAAATTTGGTATTTGACAAGATCCTAACAAGCTTAGCTTAATAAACTACCAATAGATTTTCAGAAGTCGTAGGTTCGGTTCCCGGTGAAGCCTTCAGTTGTCGGGGCTTTCATTTAGGAAAGCCCACATATTTAACAACACAGAATATTTCGTCGAACTGTTAGTATTTAGTGTGCTTCAGTAGTCTTCTAAAGACAAAACAGCCATGAAACGTCACTTGACCGAAAGACAAAGACAAACGATCAGCCCCCTACTTACCTTTGTGAAATATAGAAAAGTATGATCGCTGCGTTGGCAAGTTTTGATCGTGATATGAAATTACCTATTCGTGTTACCTGTTGTCTTTCAAAGAGCCTTTCAAATGCATTGCACAATTGTTTGATTCTTACTCTAATGGGAATAGAATAACAGTAATTAAGCAACGCTAAGTTTGTTCCAGGGTGTTTGAAGGAGTGGTTTTCTAAAAGGTTTATGCTAATTGTTAGGTTTAAAACAAATACTAAACTCGTGTTGTCGGAACTCATTTTGACATACTAAATACTTATGATCTTTAAACTAAATTCAAGTAGATAGAAAGGTACATGAAGTCTATAGGCTTTTACACTCATTTCCAGAAATAAAACTTACCGGTTAAAAACACATAAGACCAATATTCCCACTAAGATACATTACTGCTAACGAGAAACAATGAAAAGGCAAATGTCACCCTGATTAGCTCCTGCTGTAAATGGCTCATTCCCAAAACTCATATTTTGATTGGCTCACACTTATTTTCTCTTGTTACATGACATTTCAGTACCTTGCAATCTATATTTTCTCTCTCTTTAAGTACACGCATCGGATCTAAGTTGTCCATAATCTGCTGCCTATTTAGTTTCAGGGTCTTCGCTTCGGCTGACTCGCTGTCAACTGCAAGCTACTAATAAGCACGCATGCGCATAATCGTTGTACTTGTTGTTTTGATCTTTAAAATCATGCCCCATAAGTGGAGTGGTGTTTTACAGCTATTTAGTCTCCTGGAGGGCCAACTTCCTCGTTTCTGATATTTTTAGCACGTGAAATGATATTTCGCGGCAGTTAATATTTGCTGTTTTGGTTTCAGTACAGTCGAGAAAAGTCAAAAACACTCAACTTCTCTCGAATGGTTAAAAATCTCTATGATTCTACGACTGAGCTTTAGAGCGAGTCGGTCTGTTTCTCTTACCTCAAATCACTGAAAAAATAAAAATGGATCACCTTTCGATTAAAACCTAGTGAAAACCTAAGTTAGTGTTCGAGTGCAAAAAGGAAATGGTAGGGAAGAAACTATGATACGACGATGGGTACGGGTTGTTCTGTACTTTGACTCTTTAAAAGATTAAAACATTTGTAATCGCCTGTGACAGCTGAGAAAAGAAGACGAAGGACTAATGAAAACCAGAGGACGATGTGTCGAGCCTTGAGAGAGCGGACAAATAGCGACGGAGCTAACGAAAATAGAGAAAGCAACAGAAAATAGAAACTGTTGCATAAAACTACATAAAAGATTAATGATTCGTTGTGAAACTGAAAGTTCTCGATACATTATAGTAAACTATTCTTATATGAGTTTCATTTGAGGCAACTGAGTTTATGTACCGGTAAGATATTAACAAAACGTCGTCCTGAAATCTGCGCGCAATTTTTTTTTATTTCTTGTAATTGTCAACAAACTTTTGCAAACACCAACACCATCTGTATGCGGTATATACCAGAGATGAGGTGTTGTTTTAAACAGTTTCAACCGAATCAACATTTCTTGTCACTGATGTATAGCTGTGTTAACTACTTTGAAACACTCTTACCTAAATCACACTTTCATTTTTTAGATTCGGTCTTCTGCAGAACTCTTGACTCTTCAACTTGCTTGTGTAAAGGCAGAGCCAGACTTCTCAGTGCAGCTGCGTACAAAACGTGTAAATGATTTAACACAATCGTTTCCTGTTATCAGCCATTAAGCAAAAGCGCCCACCAGGGGGCCAACCATACATTGTCAAATGGGAATCAGCAGTAAGACTGATGTTTGAATACTCATAGTCAAAATAGCACAAAATTGTTTGTTGTATTCAATCGCTTGACGTAAATTTCCTTCTGTCGTCTATTTCTTTCTTTTAGACGTTTAACCGCAATTTTTGTGACCGAGTACATATATATATATAGCTTCAATAACGGTTTATTCTACGAAGCAAAGCGTGAAATCCTAGATTGATTAATGAAAAAGAAAACAATCTCTAGTAGCAATTATTTAGGTTTTAAAACAGTTTCGATGTCAAGAGTTATCTCTTGAATTTGCGTTTGTAAATATATGTTTTTATACAAATTAATAGCCTAATTGAGTTAAGATCTAGATACTCTCTCAGGCCTTTTATTTTGACTCTAAAAAACCCTAAAAAAGCGCAAATTTGTTGTGTTTTTGACAAAAAACGAATGAATGAACAAAAAATAACCCATTTTGTCGCACGGTCGATTTGAGAGCCCACGACTTTGTCTGTTTTTACATCAGATTTTGATAAGGACAAACAACAGTCGGACAACCGACATTTTTTTTTCAAAAAACGGCAAACATGCATATTAAGCTTTATAAACCGCGCACTCGTGCAATACGGATGTCGTGCAGATGGTTTTGCCCGTTTTCGATTTTTCTGTGAGATTAGAAAATTAATGAACTCAGAGAAAGTCAAAGGTCCTTCTCTTGTTTATTTTCTTTTGTAAGCATTCAGTTTTATGTTTTTTCTGCAAAATCGAAGTCCATAACTGCGTAAGTATTGTTTACAATACTTTCTCTCTTCCAAGAGTTTCCAATTTAGCGGTTATTTCAACTTCAGCCTACAAAAATTCCATCTTGACCAAATACAAGCTTTTATCTTAGATGTAAATCACACTCAAGTATTTGCTTACCATAACCATTGTGTATTGTGTGCTAAAACGAACCGTTCGAGCTTGTACGCCCCCGTATTTAATGTATTAAAACGAACAAACAAATACTTTTGTCATTACTTTTCACGAAATATGATTTTAGATCTTGAACGAGATTAAAATGCTAACATCAGTGGCCATTAGCAGCCAAGAATATAATGAAGGTGTAAAAATTTCGAGCTAGCAGCATCAGTTATTCACTGAACCATAGCAACGCAAAATAATGAAGTGCCGGCTGCAGTTCAATACAAATATTGTTGTCTGTTCTCAAAACAGTATGCAAGCTAAACTGTGTACCGCACGCAGTTCAGGATTGATTTCTAAGACTGATCTGCGTGTTGTATGCTGGAAGTTTTTCGATAGCTGTTGCAAGCTGTGCAAGTCTCAGAATGATTTATTCGGAACGGAACGTCATGATTACGTATTTAGGCAACGTAATCATTCTTGTTTCACGGTGTTAACAAACCAGTCTCTTGGTTGGGGCTCGGTGCCCCGGGTTGGGCTTTCTTGTGACATTTTAACAGTATATGCTTTCTTATTTTCACTACCATATATTGTATTTTTGGCGTTGTACTGAAATAAAATATATCGTTTAACCTGTTTACTTTTTTGCTTAATGGTAAACACCTGAAAACTTTAAATAAAACAGGTTTGGAAAACTCACTCTTGAAGGTTGTGCGCATGCGTTCTTTAGAAGAGCGCTCTTATAGTACATGAGAGGTTTTTGTGTCAACGTTTCTTATCATAAAGCGTCATCCGAAAAAGCTTGGGGAAGAATTTTGGACAGACACTGTCGCCAGAATACTGGGACTAGTAGGTAGAGCTATTGAGGCGCGCAAAAGTTGCCTGGAATAAATCTTCTTGCCACGCCTTTTAGTATAGAGCGACCCTTTTCTTATCAGTTCTGCTCTCATTAACTGTAGAACTTTGCATCTGTTCTTACCGATAAAATGTCATATCCAAACAAGCATGAAAATATTAAATAATTCTAAGTGATTGCAAAAACGGAAATTTCTGTGTTTGTTTATATATATCTTGCAATAAATAGTTTTGCATAAAAACATGGTAATTGTTTACGCGATAAACTGCTGTGCGGGCTCATGAGTGTTAATAAGAAAAAGTTAAGGTGTTTTTCAAATCTTAACTCAAATACGTAATATTCTCAATATTTAATGTATCTTTTCGATCATTCCCCCTTTCTAATTCTTATGAGCTGTTAATCTGAAAGGCATCAGCTAGGAAGAGCTTCAAACGCAG
Source organism: Hydrozoanthus tunicans (assembly GCA_026413305.1). Classification (NCBI taxonomy): domain Eukaryota; kingdom Metazoa; phylum Cnidaria; class Anthozoa; order Zoantharia; family Hydrozoanthidae; genus Hydrozoanthus; species Hydrozoanthus tunicans. The sequence continues at coordinate 25,787 of JAOBAT010055791.1, forward strand.
CAGCCATTACGATCTGTACAAGAGTATTTTTCTAAAATTTATTGGTCGTGCGTCCGAAAGCTGTCATGAAAAACTAAAAAATCATAACTTTTATGAAAGATTAAAAGTAACACTTGTAAAATTCCCTATTTTGAATGTGCAATTCTGGAATAAAATTACAAGAAAAAGATTATGCTCTACGCAAAAAAATACGATGACTTATTTTGATTTGAAAACTGAATTCGAACTATTTGCCGCCGCATGCTTCGTTACAGTCGGTTGCGGGTCGCATAACATACAGATTGACACTGTACTTAGCCTTCTGACTAAGCAGAAAGAAATGCTACTTTCGACTTATTTTGCCCATAATGGCTTAAATAACGTATCAACACCTAAAATGTTAAAAAAAGTCACGGACTTTTCGGCTGTATAACAGATGCTATTTATACCTGAATCATTCTCGTAATTATCTTCATGTCTTTTTACTTCTTACGTTAAAAACAAAGCACATTTTTACCTCTTTCCTGTTACAATCTTCAAATCAGCTGGGAGTTTTTGCTGCAGAATAAATTTGACAAGAAAAGACTTCAGTTTGTAAGGCGAACAGCTTTGTTATGTTTCCTCAAACATGTTCACCGTTCGACTAACTGTTTACATTGTTTCAAAGTAAGGCCGTATTCACAGACCCCGACCGTCGCTTCTCATAACGGCGACACGACAGGACGCCACGAGTTTATAAATTGTACCGCTAAACAAATATAACGCGAACAATATTACTTCTTGCCATTTTGTCACATTAAACAAGAACTTAAAGTTTAAAAGAAAACTAGAAGGCTTGTACGCTTTGGCTAAAAAGGTGGAAAGGATTATTTGCTTTCCAGTGAGATTACACGCTAAACCGCTTCAAAATAAAGTAGGGTTTTTTTTCCTGGTCATCACTGATTTGCTTATTATGCGTTCATTAAAATATAATTTGTCTTGGTCAGTTTTTAATACTTGTCACCGCAACAAGACCTCGAAAATTGTCACTGTTGTTTACAACGCTGTAATCGTTTTGTCTCTGTTCGACGATTTATTGAATTTCCACGGATATCTTTTCCATCTCTGCACCAACAAGTTAGACAACCTAGAACGGGCAAACGGCTGCGCCAAAGCCTTTATACCGTTTATGGAGTTAATCATGTTTTATAGGATCTTTTTGGTGAAAAATTTTTAATTTATACCTTCAGTGGGTGGTGAGTAGAAGTCGGAAGTAAAGTCTTCCTTTCTCCGCCTTCTTAACAAGGATGGGAGAAACACGCTTTCCCATTGGCCACGATAATACTGGCATTGTTGATCTTAAATTCCGTGAAAACGGATTATTCGAATTAACTTAAAACAATTTATTTTCCTCTCAGCGTTGTTTTTATATTAAAAAAATGCTGCGCTCATTTCAACCGCGATTTTCCTTGTTTTCTGTAATTTGGGAGAAACACGTTTAAATTTTTTTAATGATGAATCTGCATAGCTCAGCTTGTCAGTATTCTTGCTGAAGGGCGTGTGCTCATTCAGTAGTGTACCCTAATGTTTTTAGCGGCTTCTAATGTTAGCGATTTTAGCGGTTTTAAGACAATCGCTGATATTTAGTACTCGCTAAAATTAGTTAGCGATAAAACTAACGTTCCACTCCTAACCCCAAACGCCATCCAAATCCATTTCAAAATTTAATGAATGTTATTATTGATTGCCCTTCTATATCACCTACACTTTTTTGTGTTCCCGAATATGTAATTTAATTATATAAATTTACAATAAAAATCTTTAAAATAGCTAAAATTAGTTATCGCTAATTCCTTCTCATACAAAACTGCTAAGTTTAGCAGTCGTTTAATACTACTACTACTACTACTGCTACTACTACTGCTACTACTACTACTACTACTACTACTACTACTACTACTACTACTACTACTACTACTACTACTACT
>JAOBAT010055802.1:0-27724 GCA_026413305.1 Hydrozoanthus tunicans
TTGTGCTTAATTTTATAATTATTAAGGAATATCGTGGACCAGAAGATACTTGTGGATAATATATATATATATATATAAAGTGTTTGCTGTTACTCCAATTTTTTCCTTCTTTAATACATTTAGGACAATCTTCAATTTTATGTTGGTGTTTATTTCAAATGCTGGACGAAAATTTGAAAATATCAATTTTGCGGCTACTGCCTGGTGCCTGGTAACCGATCTTCCGTCGAAGACTTTCGCTTTTTGCCGAATACGTCACAAAGGAATGTCGGTTTTGTTTCGCGATCGTGTTTCTACGACGTACGTTCGGCGGCAGAATTTATGAAACGTACATGTGTAATCTGTTTAGAGAAAGCCGAAAATTCCCTTCAAAGCCGAAATTTAAAGTCTTCCAGAAGGCATCTATAATAGACTCGATAATGGGTCAATGAATAACCTTTAGAACACCAAGTAGTTAAAGCAGCAACCTTATGCAGTCTTCGAATGTCTGTTTTTTTGTTAAACCATGTCCCTTCCTATAGGAAACCAAGCTAGCGCCCCATTTTCCGTGTGTACCAAGGCACTTGGTATGGAAGACGGAACAATACCTGACGGTAGTATTACGTCATCATCAGTCCATAGTGGTACGCAATTCGGTACCCATAAAGCGGCGAACGGCAGGCTGCATTTTGACGGAAGGAATGGTAGAGCAGCAGCATGGTGTGCAGCCCTTAACAATCACGATCAGTGGCTTCAAGTTGAGTTTGGTTCAGAGAGAGTGGTAACAGGCGTTGCTACCCAGGGTAGAGAAGATTTAAGCCAATGGGTGACATCCTATGCTTTGTCCTATAGCCCGGATGGAGTGACTTTTTTCAGCTATCAATTTCAAAGCAAAAAGGTATTAATAAAGACTGACATTTACTGGACAGTGTACCATTTGTTATGTACAGTCGCAATTATAATTAACCAGTCTTGTTCCAATTGTTTTCCTATCTAACTGGCTCATAGGATATGAAAGACACTGTGCACTTGGCAGCTCGACAAAATAAAGGTTATCAAGACGTTGTTATGTATAGTAATCACTGTCATTAGTTTCCATCATTTCTTGAATTGAGGCTATGTCAATCAGCATACATTATGCGTAACGTCAAGATCTATATGAACTGACAGCTATATAGAAAATTTGATTTCAAAATTTATTATCTTTCTTAATACTTCAACTTGTTTTCGAGTTTCCCTCCTAAAACTAAAAAATATCGTTATTTTTTGTTGATGAATCGAAAACAAAGAAATTGCACCGCAAGTCTTGTTAGATGAGATAGATGTACGTTCCTTTCTTAAAAGTTCTGATCAAGGCAGAAACAAAACAGCAATGGTGTTATCCTTTTATTAGATTTTTGTTGGAAATCAGGACAGAAACACTGTGGTGACTCACACGCTACCTGTGGCTATAGTGACCCGCTACATTCGAATCCTTCCTAGGTCTTGGTACGTCCACGTCTCAATGCGTGTGGAGTTCTACGGTTGTGAAGCAGGTACATCAACTAACCTATGTTTGTATCTTTTTTTTTTTAATTTACATTTTAAGATGCTTCACTAAAGTTGCATGATTTTGTGTCAAAAGAAAAAAGGGAAAAAAATTTCATTAGAAGCATCAGGTAGCAGCGGTACGCAAGTCATCGTTGAAATCTCGCATTATACTATTTCAGAGTGATAAAACTTTAAAGCAAATAAAAAGCTTTCGAAGAAGTGTGAAACCCATGTTGATGCATTACCAAAAAAATTCCTGCGTTTTGTAAATTCTCAATACATTTTATGCGGTAGGCATGCTTGTACTCTTAAATGGGGCCTCTATTTCGAATACTGCGGGAAATTGTTGACTCGTCCAAGCAGGTTACAGGCCACATCTTATGGGCACGCAAGCAAAACTTTTTAAAAAACTCTGCCTGATGTATCATCAGCAACGGTCGAAATTAAGCAGTCTGATTGTTTGGGCTACAATAAAATCTTGTTTAACCAGGACGCATTGATATCATTGGAATACACTAAGCGCAAAACGTGTTTACATATCAATTCATTACATTTATGTTGCTATAATTACATTATTAGATCTTCAATGGCCCTTGTGACTTTCCCGTTTTAGTTTTTTGGTCTTCAATGCTTTCTAAGTTAGAGTTAGAAGCCATACCCTCGCCCCCTTCAACACACCAAGCCGCCACCCCACCCCCTCCCCCCCTTCTTTATCATCGCTAAGAAAGCTGTAAGATGAACTCAAATTACATTTTAGTTTTTTGCATTCTCCAGAGGTTTCGCACATCCAGCCAATCCTAACATCCACTCTATACGACAAAGATAAATCCCTTGTAGGTCACGTGATTGACACCGCAGTGGTTTCCAGTGTAGATGACTGTGCCCGTAGATGTTTCAGCGTTCACAAATGCTCTTCCCTCAACTTCGAGTACGAGGCACAAAACATGAAAACCTGCGAGCTGAACAATTCAACCAAAGAGCTTAGTGAAAATTCCCCTGTAAAACGATTTGGCTTTATGTACTACGGCTAGAACCTGATGTCACATACTGTGCGTGATGTAAGTTAGGTAACGTACTATAATAAAATGTTTTTGCACTATGAGAGAATGGATAAGACACTTTCAGATAATAATCCTTTGACGTTTTCAACCCTTGGGGGGAGCGGAGTATTCCTTTTAATGGGATGGTAGGTGTGACCGTTGTTTTTTTATGAGTTACTATCAGAAAATCATTTGTTAGGCATAGAGCCCCGTCTTTTTTAGGGTTGAAAAACGTAACCATTTTGACTGCTTGAACTTCCCGTGTTTTAGCAAATACACATACTGGTAAGAAATTAAGACAAAAGTCCTTTTGCGAGCGTCCCATCGTGTGTGCGCTCCCCTTATTTAGTGCATATTACGTTCAGCGCAACAAGAGGGGATTTAACGGCGACACACTAGCTATCGAGGGAAAATTTTCAGAATTTTATTGGTATTTTTAGGGATTTTTACCTTTTGACCCCGAAGTATTTCCCCGCACACTTTATTAATCACCAGATTACAATAATAATTACAAGATTAAACTGAAATAAAGTTTTGAAAAACCATGAAGTCAGCTTAAAATGTCTTGTTTCCGTGTTAGCATTATTTTGCTAGCAAAAGGGGGCTTAACCACGAGACGTCCGTGTTGCAACACGGAGGCCAACCAGAAGTCAAATATCAGTTGTTGACGGGTACTTGCACACGTCATGCGGCCGTTGTGATTGTCACGGAGGTGAAAAGCGCCTTAGCTGCCTCTGTGACGATCACCACGGCCGTATGACGTGTGCAAGTACGCGTCAACCACTGATATTTGATTTCCGTTTGGCCTCCGTAGCAACATGGACGTCTCGTGCTCAAGCTCTTTATTAGCTTGCGCGACGGTTTAATTGATTAGTCAGTCAGCAAACTTGGTGCTTCGGCTGTGGACTGGTAGTTGAATAACTGTGGTCTGACAAAAGTAATCTGGAAAATTGTTCTGGTTTGCTTGTGGCTTGTGCACTTTTGTTTTCGGATTGCCTGTAGCTTGTGCGATCATTTTTTTAAAAGTTTGTTCGCGACTGTTGATCATTAGTTTTGACAGGGATCGACAAAGGTCAATCCAAGGTTAAAATTTTGTAACTCTCAACGAGTGACTGGGTTTTCTGCAGACATGCGTTTGACAAAAAAAAATAGCTTTTAAAATGTTTCTTGGTTGTTTTGGTAGGAAATTTAGTTACGCTCTGTTGTTGCCAGAATCTGCATGCGCCTTTATCATCATTACTTCTACGTTTCTATCGATTCCTGTTAATAAATCTTTCTATCAATTTGCCGTGTAAAACAAAAAACCCTCACTGCATTCAAATACAATGAATATCAACCTGCAAAAACAATGATCGTTTCTCGGCTGAGATGTTCTGCAAGTTTGAGCTTCCGCACTGCTTCGAGTTTCTGATCTTTTCCCAGTACTAGTGGTTTTGTGTCGATCAATTCGAAACCTCAAAATCCACCCTCCCCAGGCGTTCAAACTTTTGAAATCGCCTTTGATCAAATTCCCGGCCACTGGAAAAGGATCGGTGTTCAATTGCCCGGCCAGTGGAAAAACTTTAATTCAAATGTCCCCGCCCCCATTGGATCTATTTTGCTGTTTCCAGTTTCCAGGTTGTGTTAAATGTTTTATTTTGAGTATTTATGTAAGAATACTCACAGGCATGTTTTACACTTAAAATGTTACCAAATTCAAAGCCTAAAAGTATTTAAAGTGCATGTATCACTACTATGGAACTTGGTCTGTCAGAAAGAGACTTCGAAAAAGAAGAAACTCTGCATAAGTACTGTGTAAAAGTTTAAAACTTTTTATTAGTAAGAAAAATACCGTTTATTTCATAACAACTAGGAAGTACCGTGGGGCTGGGCATTTGACACAAAGAGAAGAGGGTACGAAGGGCCGGGCATTTCAATAAAAATATATAATAATCTAATAATAAACTAAATTAAAGTATCAAACCTTCTAGCGTGGGATTTACCTTTTTTTTTAGTTTTAGGGATTTAATAATAATAATAATAGTAATAATAATAATAATAATGTTTAGCATTTATATAGCGCTCTTTTCCATGTGGATATAGTCAAAGGTGCTTAACAATGATTTACAGATGACTCTGGTATTGAGGGTCTTAGATAGTCCGGCTACAGTAATGTTCAGTAAGAGTTACCCTTAGTTAGTAGAAGATCTAGACAACACCGAGATCACCCTACTCTTTTCGACAAGTGATGTGGGTTCTTTTTAGTATCCCGATAGCAGATCGAGAGACTGGGCCAACGGTTTAACGTCCTTATCCGAGAAGACGCGAAGGTCTTACCGTTCGAAGATGTTGGAGCAAAGGCAGCACCTTCTCCTCAGTTGTTTTAAGACCCCGAGTGAAGGTCCGGCACCGGGAATCGAACCCGGGCCTCCCGGACGAAAGACTGGCGTCTTACCAACCAGGCTGACCAGGCGGCGGATTTTATAAAGTTAAAAACTAGGCTAACCAAATAAATAAAGCTACCCCCTAGGAAAAATTGTACGAGTCTAGTTCATAACAACAAATGTACTAAGTGGTACATCACTGTCACTGTCTCCATCAGCAATATTCGAGTGCTGAATGTCTCTAATAGATTCTGTAAGAACAGAAATGGGTATACTGTCACTGTTGAATTGAACTGTTTCGGGAAGAACAGGAATTATACAGCTTTTATATAGATATGACAACAGTTTAACAACAACAACAAAACAGTAATAATAATAATAACAATAATAACATTAATAAAGATATCAACAATGATAACAACCGTTTTACAATAATAACAATAACACCATATATAACTATAACAACCATATAAGCACTGAGAATGCTTATTTTGACGTTTTATCAGACAAGCAACGTATCCAAAGAGAATTTGGTATGATTCTGAAAATTTTAAACTATGGGGTTAGTCTCGTTGTAACTAAGGAACTATAGTTACTGAATAGTTACGGTTCATGATCATACTAGCTTGCGAAGTATCTAAGCTCGAGAACTCTGATTTGTTTACAACTATGGATAATATAATTTGGTATAATTTAATAATAGTAATACCAAGAGTTTATATTAATATATACTAGCAAGGTGGCCAAGGCAATTTTTCAATTTGTGAAATTTAGGAGATTGAATTTTATCTAATTTAAAGATACTGTTTTTAATAAGTGATATATATTTACTGCTTTATAACAAATGAAGCACAGAAAAAGGCATCAATGCAAAAGAAGCACAATTCATTTATGTGTGGCATATTAAAAACATGTAAAGAAAATCCTTTATAGTACTAGTTGTTGTGCAACTTAAAGAAAAATATGCAATTAGCCCAGAAATTATTTGAGTATATTCATTTTTACCAAGTATTGAAATGAAATTAACAGCCAAAGCTTAAAAAATCATGACCCACCCCTCAGTCAAGACCTAAAACATACATGACCCACCCCTATTGCAAGGTCAAAAATCTGATAACCCACCCCCCTTCTGCTCCGGCTCACTTGCTCAATGAAAAAAATGCATGGGCTTTAGTTGAGAAAATTTATCAAAGAATAGGACTGGTAAACTATCCTCGTATAGCACAAAACGATTCTAAGAAAAGAAAACTAAGATTATATTACAAAAATGAAACGGAGCAACCACCTAGGTTGGGATTCGAACCCAACAGCAACATGATGTACTTGCGTGACCATTTCACACTAGGTTTGGTGTTGCGTGACCATTTCACACTAGGTTTGGTGTTGCGTGTACCTTTTCATAGAGTTCGATTCGATGTAGTAAAACCAGAAACAAAAAAAATATTCACTATAAGAAAAGAGGAAAATGGATGTGAAGCTTAATACTAAAAGAAAAACATGTTATACTTTGTACTGTATTATTACAAAAGAAAATTTTATTCGGATTATTGTATATTCGAAATAAAGTTTGCCTCCCAATCAAAGACCAATTCAAATGACGATAATAAAAATGAGAATAGTGAATACTTAATTTTACCACAAACGGCAAATTCAGGATCTGCTACCCAGGAGTTTTTAAAGTCAATTTATTTGCAATTGTAGTTGATTACTGTAACAATCAGGTTTAAGCTATCAATTAGGAACGGAATAATTGATCCCGTGAGGAAGGGGGGGGGGATGGTACACTTTTTTTGAAAAAATTGCATGCCAAAATCCTATGAGAAGAATGTATGAAAACGGGCAAAAAATATATTTTTTTTTCTAAAGCTTGACTGAAAAAAAATTAGCATCTGGAGAAATTATTATTCTACTCACCTCCTTCCCCAATCAATAATACAATAAAAACCAAAACCAATACCCCTAAAACAGGTTTTGAGAAAATGGACTCTGAAAAAGTTGGGAGGGGTGGGGTAGGGATGTATGTGCCGCCACCCACCACCTCCCTCGATGAAATTGGGTTCCTTAAAAATACCATTGTTTTGACTTCTTCCCTGATCGCGATCAGTCGAATAAAATATGAAAAAATGATATGTTGTCAAAAGACTTGCAAAGACTGATCTTACAACAACAGTTGTGGCCATTACCAGTCTTCATCAGGTTTAATAAGACAATTCATGTTACAGATATATATATGTTTTTCCTATTAAACCTGATGAAGACTGGTAATGGCCAGTCGAAATATTGTAAATGCGTCTCCGCAACTCTTCACGTTGTAAGATAAGTCTTTGTAAGTCTTTTGACAACATATAACAATCAGGTTTATGCTATCCAGGAACTTTCAAAGTTAGGGACGGACTAATTGATCTCGTGGGGGGGGGGGGATAAATGAGAGAATTTGTAAAATAAAATTGCATGCAAAAATCTTAGAAAAAGAATGTATGGAAATGGGCAAAAAATAATTGTTTTTTTCTAAAGCTTGAATAATTTGCAGAGAAATTATTATTCTACTCACCTCTTCCCCCAACCAGATCAACTGGCCCATCCCTTAAATACGTTCAAAGAGACTGTTCTTTGTCTGGACTCTTGTCTTTGACATTTTAAGCAAAATAATTTCAAAAAGGTCAAAAAACACCAAGTCACTCAAGCCCCTCTACCACGTCAAGGTGACAGTCTCAGCAGAGGAGAAAAACTGTGGCCCCGGGTATACACTACCCAACAGGGCATTAAGCCTTGACCCCTCAGGGTATACACTACCCAGAAGGACATTGTGGCAACACCGGTAGGTATACACTACCAAAGAGGATAGTTAACCAAAGGTTTCCGGTATACACAACATCCAAACCGGAAACCAATTGCTCCAAACAGTCTGTAAAAGGCTGAATCAAAAAGTAGCGGGATAAATGCTGGCTCCAATAGTAAAGACAAAAAATACTGCCTTCAAAACTAGAAGGAAAAATGCGCATGTTGGCTCCATGAGACAGCCAGAAGAAAAAACTGGCTTTGAAAAAAATACAAAAAATTCTGCCTGTTCAAAAAAAAAAAAAAAAAAAAAAAAAGCAGTAAAAGATCGACGGAAAAGATGCTGGCTCCGAAAACAGCCAGAGGAAAAAAGCTGGCTCCGAAAACAGCCCGAAGAAAAAAGCTGGCTCCGAAAACAGCCCGAAGAAAAAAGCTGGCTCCGAAAACAGCCTGAAAAAAAAGCTGGCTCCGAAAACAGCCCGAAGAAAAAAGCTGGCTCCGAAAACAGCCTGAAAAAAAAGCTGGCTCCAAAAACAGCGCGAAGATAAAAGCTGGCTCCGAAAACAGCCCGAATAAAAAAGCTGGCTCCGAAAACAGCCCGAAGAAAAAAGCTGGCTCCAAAAACAGCCCGAAGAAAAAAGTTGACTCCGAAAACAGCCCGAAAAAAAGTTGGCTCCGAAAACAGCCAGTATAAAGAGCTGGCCCCGAAAACAGCCTGAAAAGAAGTTGGCTCCGAAAACAACCAGGAAAAAAGTTGACTCCAAAAACAGCCAGTATAAAGAGCTAGCTCCGAAAAAAGCCTGAAAAGAAATTGGCTCCGAAAACAGCCAGGAAAAAAGTTGGCTCCAAAAACAGCCAGGAAAAAAGTTGGCTCCGAGAACAGCCAGGAAAAAGGTTGGCTTTGAAAACAGCCAGAAAAAAGTTGACTCCGAAAACAGCCAGGAAAAAAGTTGGCTCCGAAAACAGCCAGTATAAAGAGCTGGCTCCGAAAACGGCCAAGAAAAAAGTTGGCTCCGAAAACAGCCAGGAAAAAGTTGACTCCGAAAACAGCCAGTATAAAGAGCTGGCTCCGAAAATAGCCAGGAAAAAAGTTGGCTCCGAAAACAACCAGGAAAAAGATTGCTTCCGAAACCAGCCAGGAAAAAAGTTGGCTCCGAAAACAGCCAGGAAAAAAGTTGGCTCCGAAAACAGCCAGGAAAAAGGTTGGCTTCGAAAACAGCCAGGAAAAAAGTTGGCTCCGAAAACAGCCAGTATAAAGAGCTGGCTCCGAAAACAGCCTGAAAAGAAGTTGGCTCCGAAAACAGCCAAGAAAAAAGTTGGCTCCGAAAACAGCCAGGAAAAAGGTTGGCTCCGAAAACAGCCAGGAAAAAAGTTGGCTCCGAGAACAGCCAGGAAAAAGGTTGGCTTTGAAAACAGCCAGAAAAAAAGTTGGCTCCGAAAACAGCCAGAAAAGAAATGCCGACTTCGAAAACATCCAGACAAAAAGCTGGCTTCGAAAACAGCCAGAAAAGATGCTGGGGCAAAAAGTAGAATGGAAAACAAGCTTGCTTTAAAAACCAAGAAGATGCTAAAGATGCTAAATCCACACATGTAGCGGAAAAAATTCTCGCTACAAAAGAAGAGAGAAAGAAATCCTGTCTCCTAAACACAGCTGGAAAAAAACGTTTCTCAAAAAAATAGCAAAGACGAGTTTATTGCTCCAATTGAAGCGGGAAAAAATAGTGAAACCGATAGAAGAGTGAAAAAAATGCTGGCTCCAATAACAGCCGGAAAAGATGCCGACACTCAGAGAAACGGGAAAAATGCTGGCACCAAAAAACAACCGGGCAAATATTGCTCCAAAAACCAGCAGAAGAAGTGCTGGTTCCAACAGCCGAAAAGACACTGAATCAAAAGAAAGGGGAAGAAATACTCTCCCCAAAAGTAGAGTAAAAAATGCTGGCTCAAAAAACAGCCAAGCCAAGGAAAACGTGGCTCCAAAAACAACCAGTAATAATGCTCACTCCAAAAGTGGCGGGAAAAAATGCTGACACAAGACGCAAAGGGAAAAAATGCTGGCACAAGACGCAAAGTGAAAGAATGCTGGCACAAGACGCAAAGGGGAAAAAATGCTGATAAACATAGCCGGAAAAAGTGTGGCTCCAAAAACAACCCAATAAATGCTTGACTCATCAACAAGTATAAGAAAATCGCTGGCTCCTAAAAAGCAGCCAGAAAAAACGTGGCTTTGAAAATCACCCGAAAAAGATCTGGCTCCAAAAACAGCCGCAAAAGAAGCTTGCTCGAACTGTACCGGAAAAATGCTGACTCTAAAGGGAAAATGCTACCTCCAAACACAGGTGGAAAAACATGGCTCCAAAACGACCCGAAAAAACTTAATACCGTCTCCAAAAACAGCCGGAAAAGATGCTGGATCCAAATGTCGACTCCCAAACTAGAAAATCGAAGAAGATCGAAAAGTCATACCGAAAAATACTGAGAAGCGTGCTCGATTCAAACTGATTCTTCCTGTCTTCCATATCTAAACTATCTTCCTCGTTTCTACAACTTTTCCAGAGCCTTGCTCTGCAAAAGCGTTCTGGTCCAAAGATAGATTCTGTGCTTGTGAAAATTTGTTAACATTGCACGGAGCCTTGTGTCGCACAAGTTTAACAAACAACAAGAAACAGAACTCGAATCCAGACCCTACTATCGTTCCTCAATTCACGCTCTAATCTAGTCTCACCTTGCGCGGGCTTTTGGTCTTGAGGGCTTGAAACCTACTTAGACTACCCGTCCAGAATTGAAAGAAAAACTACCCCGGGGCAATTCTGGACTATCTAGATCATACTTCGTAACTGGCTTTACCATTGCAACACCTACTGAGCCTGTCCTTCCCGCCATTAATTTTTCAAGTGTACAAAATGACCGAGACAACTTGCAAGAGCAACGAACTCTCCCTTTTTGTGCTTTTTACCAATCTTTAAACAAAATTTTCACGTTGCCTTCACAGCCAAAAATGGTTCGCCACTTTAAACAATATCTTACAAATTCCTCTTCCGAGCCAAGAAATATATAAAAACTGCCGCCTTGTGTTTGTACGCGCCAAAGTACAGAAATCGACCTTAAATGCAAAACGTCTGTTGCTCGTGCTTTGTACAGCCTTGGACGAATTAGGGAGAGTTCTCCACGAATAAAAAACACCAAAACACACTTGCAAAGTTATCAAAAAAGCACATTATTTTGCAAGCTAGCGCTGCCGGCAGTTTGTCTTCGTACAAAACCCTCCAGCGTGAATTGAGGAGCGATAGCTTTACTGTCTACGGACTTCTTTTTTTGCTTACTGCTACTGTCATGCTTTATAACCATAACGTCAGTTTTTATTGTTAAAATCTTATCTATGAAAAAATTTTGCCCGTTAAGGACTCTTCAAACCGACTGATGTTGAAAAACAGGAAATGCAAGAACAGCGTTCTGACAGTTGTCAATCGATTTTTCTTCCTTTCTTTTATTTCAGAACTCAACCTTGCAAATGAATTTCTAGGGTGCAGCTGCAGAAGTTGAATACGTAAAACCATATTTCAAGGTCCATAAAATAAAAGTTATTATTTCTGATGTGATGATAAAAAGCACGACAGTTGAGTAAACTCTTTGTACTACTATTGTCATGAAATGGTTGCAAGCTTAGAAATGAATCACTGAACGACGAGTACCGTGATAAAACAATGAATTTTGTTTCGGCCGCCTAAACACTTCAACGCTTTGTGTATACGTACTTGCAAACCGCATCCACTTTCAGGACAACAGTGTACGCTTTCATATCTGCCTGTAAGAGTTTTGGTAGTAAAAAAAAAAGAAATTAAAACTCACGGTCAGTTGGCAATGTTACGTCGACTTCCATTAAAACGCGAATAAACAAGATAAACGGCTCAGTGATAATGGAAACAGGCATTTCTTGTTCGCAACGCTGTTGATAAAATACAACAACTGTTAATTGAAATATCATAGCAAGGCGAAACTTAGTTTTAATACTACCTCAAGCATACTTTTTGCAACTACACTCTTACAAGAACATTTCTCACGAGGCTAAAAATCGCCAATAATTTAAAAACATGTTAAGAACATGCCGAGGCTGAGAAAGGTGAAGAACATTTGTTTATGATGGTAATCTATTGCAAATAATCCATACAGTATTATTGAAAACGTGCTTGGTATTGTTTGCATCAGCATGACATACGTGACAACTTTGCCGTGACATTAATAAATTAATTACGTTCTTTCGTACCAGCTAGTGTGTTTTGAAATTTTATACAATACAAGGTACATGTACGAATAGATGTATACATAAATGTCCCACATACGGTACACGTGTTTTTTTATTTACATTGTCTAAAATCAGTAAAGATATTTGAAAACGTGTTTTTAAACTTTCTTAAAAGAACATTTCAGGCTGAAGTCCCGAAAATATTTATATTAAGAAGGTTCAGCTTCAGTCGAAAAATTCGACGTTTTTATAAAAAAAAAACGCGTGTAAACAGCTGCCAAATTTGGTAAGTAAAGATTTTAAATTTCAGGGTTGGGTTTGTTCAAAGGCTGGTTAATTTTGACCGTGTGTTAAGCCAGAACTGAAACAGTAGTTTCTGGCTGAATCTCCGTACTCACCGATACTTCATTATGCATGCGAAGCTATTTATCTTCAGACCAAAATATCGGAGATTAACCTCGCTTTACGAGCAACCAAAAATTCTCTAAACCATTGTTAGGGTTACGAGTAAAAGGGGAAAGGTTATATCTTTTAATCTTTTCTCCTGAAATGAAAATGTGGAGTCTGGCGACCATAAACTGCATAAAATATGAAGTTTGGCGGCCATTAATGTATGCATATATAAGTATGGGTGAGTACGAAAATTTTCCCAAAAAACTTGTCATTGTCAGAATTACAGTTCAATTCAGTCTCTGAACATTGTAAACAAGAATGTAGATTGCAAATCTAATCCTCGCCCTTGCTCATTGCTAATCGGCCTTTGAACAACTGGGCCGGCCCAAGGCAAAAACAACGTCGTTCGTTTTGTGTTTAACACAAGAAATTATTACTCGAGCAAAGATTTCGTGGTCAAATAACCGCCAAAAGTCTCAGAAATAGCGTTTCGCCTATGTAGCGCTAGGAATTTCGAATCTGTCTCGAAATAAAACCACGAAAAACACAAGCACGACTATAGCCACAAAGCAAACGTTACCGATAGCTCAGATAAATTCGAAGAAAAAGACAAAACTTTGGCGCGAATCAAACGAGCAAGGGAACGCACGTGGAGACACAAAATCAAGTTGAAATGCGGCTAACACTTGCAGCAAGAAGTATAATTAGAACTAGCTAAATAATTTAGCAGCAAAAGTTTTAAAAAGTCTTACCTGCGTTCTCTTTCCATACGGAAACATGTAAAACGACCATATAAATGCCAAAAGGAAGCACGTTGTCGCTTTATGTGTAGATTCTACAGCGACGTATAAAGATTCCACTGCTACAACTAAGGCCCTGTTGGTTTTGTACGAACTAACAACTTTCCTACAAAACTGGCCCTTTGTGGTGCAGACATTTCATTAGCACGTGAGCTTTGCTTCACCCCTATTGGTTAGTTTCTCATTTATGCCGCTTTCGAGTGGGACTGGGCCACGTTGAAATGTTTCATGCATAACGAGAGATTGAGAGAGAGCTGAGAGCTACAAAATAGTTTAAAGAATGTTTTAAATTTTTAACGGCTTTGTTTTCTAGACTTTGTAATTTATTATTTGATTCTTGACTCGGCATAGTTTGAAAGTATTATTTCTTAATTTCACATGCGTATTTTAAGCACATGACGTGAAAATATTTACCAAGATGCGCACGTGAATTTTTTTTTTCAGTTCAAAAATATCTTTCATTATTATAGAAAACTGTTGTGGAATGTCGTGATTGTTTTTTCGGAGGTAGAAGAAGTCAAATTGCTTCATTAGATGGTAACCGAAACAAAAGCTTGTGAACTCGCGACTTTCTAAGATTAATTCTTAACTTCTCCTATTTTGTGATTTGGGCCTGTTTTAAACGTCGAATTTCACACGTGCCGAATCTAATGCTAATGAGCAAATTCTATTGTTCTAGCCCATTTACGTTAGATTCGGCACATGTGAAACTTTTCTTTTTTTTTAGTTTTTTATTTTTCGCCGCTTACTACGTTTGTATTGCTGATTTTGGTTTTCTTTTCTTGCTTTAATTTACAGTTGTTTTTGTCACGTATCCTTATATCAGTTTAAGTATTTACATCTTGCACTCCTGGCCTTAAGTATATCGTTATTTAATGTCTAAAGGCCACTTGTCTTGATTAGCCCTTATGGTTATATACAAGTGGCCTTCACTATTCAATCTGAAAATTTCTTTTTTTTATATATGCATGTCATTTTTTCCTGTCAATAATGAGTGTGAATAAAGTTGTTTTTGTTGTTGACGTTTAAAACAGGCCCAAGTCTCGAAACCTTTACTTACAAATCACTTTGACCGGCCCTATAATGTTTTCATAAATTATGTGTGTGTGCGTTAAAAATTTGGTTTTCCTTAAGTTAGGTTATAAAGAGTACAAATTTTGACATAACTAAAAATCCTAATCTGAAAAAGACAGGGCACCATGACTGAACTGAATAGTGAAAAACTATAAAGCTCAAAAAACTCCTCAAGAATAAAGCTTGTCGGAAACAGGCGGGATTATTGGGATGACACGAGAAAATGTTTGGATCACGAGCTGAAAGCGAACATAGAGTTGCAAACCAGGCTTAATTACATTTTCGAAGCATTCAGCCTGCATGTGCTATTTTACCTAAGGTTTGCGTCGCATTCCTATTTTTGATGCGGCCATCAACACGACGTTGCTATCTATTTCAAAACAGACAAATTGAACAGAATTTGTCGACAAGGCAGAGGCCGCGAAGCGATTTTTAGGGTGGAGGAGGCAGACTCACAAATATTTTTAAATTAGATACACCCTCAGAAACTGGGGGGGGGGGAGGAGGGAGCAATTCCGCGCCTTGCAAGAGAACCAGAAATTTGTACTGAAACCAAACTCGTTCCTCAATGCCGCAAAAAACTACGTCAAAAAATAGATATAAAGCGGCTGTTATTATGGCAACAAGGGCAAATGCCATTGCCTCTCCAATTTCTAACTGAGAGATGAAGATTTTGGAAAAATCTGCATCATTGTCTGTACAACATCCAAACTTCGGGTTTTGTTGGTTCAAACATAAAGATATGAAAGTCAAGTGTTTTCAAAACTTTTCTTAGAAATTATCAGTCTGTCTAGGAAATTGAACTGAAAGTGTATGTTTCGGAATCATTGAACTTAATCTGTTAGAGAAATTTCCGAAAAAGAAGAAAAGTAAAGTGTAGTTTATGTCATTAAAAATAGCTCTTTTGGTTACTGAGATATAAAGGATTTAAGAATATGTAAACCACCAATTATGCAAAGTTGTGACGTCTTCCGACACTGCTGAACAGAGACCTTCAAGACATATGTATATTAATGTACAAACCCAAACATAAATTGAGCCTCCCAAATATTCGTAATATTTAAAACGAACACAAGTCCCAATAAAAGTAATTCAAGGCAATCCCGCCTTTCTATACCCAAGTTTAAATTCGAATAATGTGGAAAACATTCATTGCGTGTTTTAGGACCCAAGCTTTGGGGAAAATTCACTTCTGCGCGTTTAAGTCACTTTTGAGTCACAGAATTATTAGGGAGAAGGACCTAAATCTGCTTTTAGATGATGGCTGTAAGAGCTGCAATAATTGTGCAAATTGTTATAGTTTTAAATGGCACAGATTGTTGTATTGTACTTATACTATAGTTTTTTTAACATCTTTTAAAATTTCCAGATTTGCTCGTGGATTTTTTTTTTTTTATTGTTTCCCCATATTAGTATGGGATATACCCCACGCTAGAACGTTTGATACTTTAACTTAGTTTATTATCATTATTAGTAGTAGTAGTACTATTATTAGTATTGTTTATTAGCCAAATGCCCGGCCCTCCCCCTCTCTTTGTTTCAAATGCCCAGCCCCACGGGCACTTCCAAAACAACGGTACTTCCTAGGAACCCAATTTAGGGGGGTGGGTATTATGTGCCGCCACCCACCAGCTTTTTTCAAAAAAGCTGAATTTCAGGAGCAAATATCAAGGTTAATAAAAAAGATATTGATAAAGTGCTTGCACTAACGCCTTCTTTGTGGAGAGAAGAGTCTATAATACAATAAAAACCAATACCCCTAAATCAGGTTTTTTAGAAATTGGGCTCTGAAAAAGTGGGGAGGGGTGGGGTAGGGCCACTCACCACCTCCCCCGACAAAATTGGGTTCCTTAAAAATACCATTGTTTTGACTTCTTCCCTAACAGACCAAGCTCCATGATAGTGCTGCATACATTTTAAATGCCTTTAGGCTTTAAGCTTGGTAACGTTCTAAGTATAAAACACGCCCACAATAATACATTCAGCACAACTTGCAAACTTCTCAAAAACAGCAAAACAGATCTATATATCCTGCCGAAACCCAATCACTCGTTGAGAGTTGCAACATTTACCTTGGGTTGACCTTGGGTGGATCTCTTACCAAATCAATGATTAAAAGTTGCAAACAATGACCGCACAAGGGAAGAGGTCAAAACAACGGTCCACCCTAGGGACCCGTGGTAGAAACCCGGGGTCGGGGGGGGGGCGGGGAGGGGGGTAGTACTTGGGGGTCTAAAGGGTAAAGAAAACTAAAAAACACCAATTAAATTATGAAAATTTTCCCTCGGTAGCTACAAGGTCGGCGTTAAGTCCCCTCATGTTGCGATAAACCTAACATGCACTAAATATAGGAGCGTAAGTACACACTATGGAACGTTCGCCAAAGGATCCTTCTTTCTTAATTTCTTACCAGGACGATGTTCGTTAAAACACGGGAAGTTCAAGCAGTCAAAAGAGTGCCGTTTTTCAACCCTAACAAAATACGAGCCTCTTTATCTAACACATGATGTCTGATAGTAACTCATAAAACTCATAAAAATAGAACAGTCAGACCTACCATCCCAACATAAACGTCAAAGGATTGTTATCTTATCCATTCTCTCATAGTGCGAAAACATTTTACTACAGTACGTTACCTAACATACAACACGTACAACAGGTGACAACAGGTTCTAGCCGTAGTACATAAAGCCAGATCGTTTTACAGAGGAAGTTTCACTGAGCTCTTTAGTTGAATTGTTCAGCTCGCAGGTTTTCATGTTTTGTGCCACGTATTCGAAGTTGAACGAAGAGCATTTGGGAATGCTGAAACATCTGCGAGCACATTCATCTACACTGGAAACCATTGCGGTGTCAATCACGTGATCTACAAGGGATTTATCTTTGTCGTATAGAGTGGATGTTAGGATTGGCTGGATGTGCGAAACCTCTGGTGAATGCAAAAGAGTAAAATGTGATTTTTTATGGCATGAAAACCTTCATCTTAAAGCTTTCTTAATCAATGACAAGGTAAGGAAACCCGCTTGGACGAGTTAACTATCTCCCGCAGTGTAAAGCCTTTTAATATTCGAAACAAAGTCTCCATTTAAGAGTACAAAAACGCTTCCGTTATAAAATGTATTAAGAATAATCAAACACAGGAATTTACTTTTTTTGTTAACGAATTGTTATAGGTTCCACTATATTTGCCTTAAACTTTTATCAACCCTAAAATAGTATAATGCGAGATTTCGATGATGATTTGCGTTCAGCTGCTACCTGAAGCTTCTAATGAAATTATTTTCCTATTTTCTTTTGACATAAAATCATGCAAATTTGAGAAGCTTCATAAAATGTAAATTAGAAAAACTAAAAGATACTAAACACAGATTACTTTATATACCTGCTATGCAACCGTAGAACTCCACACGCATTGAGATGTCGCCGTACCAAGTTCTTGGAAGGATTCGAATGTAGCGGGTCACTATAGCAACAGGTAGTGTGTGAGTCACCACAGTGTTTGTGTCCTGATTTCCAACAAAAATCTAAAAATTGGGATAACATCCTGGCTGTTTTATTTCTGCCTTGATCAGAACTTTTAAGAATCTAATCTAACAGGACCTGCGGTGTTTTTTTTACGTTTTCGATTCATCAACTAACTAGCAAATTTTTTTTAGCTTTAGGAGGGATACTCGAAAACAAGTTGAAATATAAAGAAAGATAAAATACTTAAAATCTAATTTTCTTTAAAGCTGTCAGTTCATATATATCTTGACGTTACACTGACACACTGTATGGTGGTTGACATAGTCTCAATCCAAGAAACGATGGAAATTAATCAACAGTGTCCAATCCCTATTCTTGGGAGTTCTTTTCTTCCAACGTCTTCTTTCAGTATGGTGTCGCTCAGGTGGGCTTCTAATCTTTGTAAGTAAAACAAGTTTCGGCTCTTTTGAACTGATGAGGGCTCTTCAAACGAGCCGAAACTTAATTTACTTACAAGGATTAGAAGACCACCTGAGCGACACCATACTGAAAGAAGACGTTGGAAGAAAATAACTCCCAAGAATAGGGATTGAAAACTGTTGATTTTGAAATGAGGAAATCCACGTCAGCTAAAATTTACAGACTGTCCAAAGATGGAAATTAATGGTAGTGGTTAATATACATAACAACGTCATTTGATAACTATTGTTTTGTCGAGCTGCCAAGCGCACAGTGTCTTTCATATCCTATGAACTAGTTAGAAAGGAAAACAATTGGAACAGGACAGGTTAATTGCTACTGTACATACCAAAAGGTACACTGTCCAGTAAATGTCAGTCTTTTTCAATACCTTTTTGCTTTGATATTGATAGGTATAAAAAGTTACTCCATCCGGGCTATAGGACAAAGCATAGGATGTCACCCATCGGTTTAAATCTTCTCTACCCTGGGTAGCTACGCCTGTTACCACTCTCTCTGAACCGAAGTAAACTTGAAGCCACTGATCGTGGTTTTTATAAGCTGCACACCATGCTGCTGCTCTACCGTTCCTTCCGTCAAAACGCAACCTGCCGTTCGCCGCTTTATGGGTAATGTATTTCGTGCCACTTTGGACTGATGATGACGTAATACTACTGTCAGGTATTGTTCCGTCTTCCATTCCAAGTGCCTTGTTACACACGGAAAATGAGGCGCTAGCTTGGTATCCTATAGGAAGGGACACGAATTAACAAAAAGATAGACAGTCGAAGACTGCATAAGGTTACTGCTTTAAATACTTGGTGTTCTAAACGTTATTCATTGACCCATTATCGAGTCTATTACAGATGCCTTCTGGAAGACTTTAAATTTCGGCTTTGAAGGGAATTTTTGGCTTTCTCTAAACAGATTACACATGTACGTTTCATAAATTCCGCCGCCGAACGTACGCCGTAGATACATACTAGCGAGCTTAAGCAATGAAGACGACAACGCCGACGGCAGAAAACAATAGTGAAAACAATAGCTGTACGTTGGAATGCAGCTCAGTTTTGAGGTTTTTGCGACCACGAGAACGACCTAAAAAAATTTTGGTCAACTTTCTTTTACCTTTATAAACTTTCTTTCATCCTCTTCTGTTCACAAAGCGTAGCTCGGACAACAGAGAAAGCAAACTAACCATACGTGATTGATAAGAACAAGCAAGAATTAAGTTTTTGAGACTGCCGTCGTCGACGCTGTCGTCCTCGTTGCTCAGGCTCCCTAATAGCGAAACAAAACCGACGTATTCGACAAAAAGCGAAAGTCTTCGATAGAAGATCGGTTACCAGTCACCAGGCAGTAGCCACAAAGTTGATATTTTCAAATTTGAAGTAAACACCAACATACAATTGAAGATTGTCCTAAATGTTATTAAAGAAGGAAAAAATTTGGAGTAACAGCAAACACTTTATCTATTTTTTTTTTTTCAGTTTAAAGGAAAGGTTTTTTGTATCTTGTAAGAAAATTTAACTCGTATGGGTATATTGTTCACTGCTCCCGTCATTAACCGTTTACGTACAGTGGTGATTACTAAGCGCTTTGAATTGGCGTTATTTCGACTAGCAAAAAAATTGTTCGTTTAAAAGCCAATTAAGCAATGCAGTAATTAAGGAGACATTACAGTTTCTGCAGCTGAACGGCTGAATGGGTTTCAAAACACAAAGCCTCCAAACATTCGTGGGAATTTTCTAAGTATCAAGTACTTCTAAACGAACATGAATGATTTTTTTAGAAGAACTGTGATGTTCGAAAGTCCGATTTTTCGCAATTTTTTTTTCTAACCGGATAAAATGCCATTTGTAAAGAAGTTTGCATACAGCGAGTCTGGCCCCATCTTGATTCACTCCTTCCACTGGCCGAAACTGTAGACTACAGACATGTGGCGAGAAACGTAGTCCGGTTGACGCACATCAAATTTTACACCGAAAATTAAACAAGTATGATGAAAAATTAGGTCAACACAAGTAGCAAAATCGGGTTGTCCGAATTGTTTTTGCGAAACTCTCACGTGGTCATGCAGATCGCAACGGTGTTAGAACACGAGCTTTAAGGTCAAACAAAATAATTTTTGTGGTCTCGATCACAAGACAAACATCTTGCAAGGTAAATCAAAGATTTGAAAATCACGATTATCGTGACTCGAACTGCACAGTAGGTAAGGACTTCTTGTAGAGGTGGCCTTTATATATTCGACTAAAAACTTTTTAAACACACTGTAAAACGATTTCCAGCTTTTTTGCATAAATGCCTTTCATTACAATAATACTTTTTAGTATTAATGCAATGAAAAAAATTAAGAATTAAAGTTTTCTCCCATTTTCACTCAATTACACTTAACGCGATACATGTTGTTCAATGTTATGATATTCCACAAAATGCAAAATGATTAACGACATCACATATGTTGTGTTTCTATATACAGTGCAAGAAACAAATTACTAATAATTAAGTATTCAAAGTGCTTATATCTAAAAATATTCCAAAACACTGTTTACATTTTAAGAATGAAAATTAAAAAAGGGGAGATTTTTTAGACTAAGACTAAATTCGTCGATATTAAGGACTAGGGGGAGATTCAGTTTTGACAGCTGTTGATGGGAACCAAAAGCGCAAAGGTCTGTTTTACTAGTGTTGAACTTGAGCATATTCAGTGAGAGCCAGTCTTTGATATCAGTAACAGCAGCATGAATAGAGTCAAGGGCAAGGTCACTATTTTGATGGTCAAAGGCTATATAAAGCTGGGTATCGTCTGCATACAGGTGGAAGTCTAATCTGTGTCTTCTGATAATATTACCTAAAGGTGAAATGTAGGCAAGGAACAGGAATGGGCCCAGGACACTCCCTTGCGGAACTCCACATTATATTTGTACTGGGTCTGCCGATTGGGAGCCGTTTATAGAAACACGTTGGCACCTGTTAGAAAGATAGTCTTTAAACCAGTTCAGTGCTGTTCCAGAGATTTTAAATCGTGTATGTAGGGGATGTAGTAGAATAAGGTGATCAACTGTGTCGAACGCAGCTGATAGGTTAAGTAGTACAAGAACCGTGACTTTTCGTTGATCGATGGCAAGAAGAATGTCGTTAAACACTCGTAAGAGGGCAGTTTCCGTACTATGGTTTGCTTTATAAGCTGACTGGAAGGGCTCAGTAAGGCTGTTTTCTACTAGTTGATTTGTAAACTGCGTTGCCACAACTTTCTCACAGATCTTGGATATGGATGACAGATTCGAGATGGGACGGTAGTTATCTTTAGTTAGGACATCTTTCTTGCGTTTTAATTTTTGCAGAACAATTGTGTCCTTCCATTCCTTTGGAACAGTGCTAGTCGATAGTGAGAGACTGATCAGGTTGGTTATATTGGGGGCCAGTAGATCAGTTAGCTGTTTCAGTAGACGAGTGGGTTATAAGTTTTAATTGTTTTATCACTATTCTTGTCACATAGTTATTTTTGTAAAATATTTACAATCAACATTTCAAGGTAGCTTGTCGTTCTCCTTGCTCATATTGGTGAAAGATGGTTAAATGAGTAATTAGATGTTGCGCAAATAGTATGCAACACTCTAATTAACGGCTTGAAATTGTTGATATTTTGTTTGAAACAAATGGTACCAAGCGTATCGCGAAAATCCTTAGGAAACTACACTCGCGGACAAAACCCAGCACTTGAATTTTAACACGCACTTATTACTGAACTTGTTTGGCCTAAGAGAGATATCACATGCTAAAAATACGTATTTGGGACAAAAAATTTTGATTACATATCATCGTCATTCTCTTTTTGTTGACATGGCACCCATTGCAGGGTGCCAAGAACGAAAAAAAATAAAAAGAACTGATTGAAGAAACAAAACTTAAATGAAAGATTTGTACTTTTAAGTTTCATCTTTTGGTTAGAATATGGGGGACCATGAAAACTCCAAGTTTTGCTCTTATGAATTTATCTTAAAAAAACAAAATGCCACAAGTGGAAGAATAATGCAAATTAAAGATGTTTTAAGGCCTGGGTCAAACGTCGAATTTTTTGTCAGTCGAACTAAATTGTTTACCTTGGTAGAATGTTGCTAGTGAAAAGTCCAACAGAACAAGTGTTTTTTTATCTGCGTCCGGTTAATGTAATTTCTGACAATTGAGTGACCTTAGGAACGAATTAGACAGAAATTGATATTTCTGCGGCACGGTGCCGGCAGTAGAGACTGGGCTCGAAATAGAAGTAGTGTATTGTGGGTAATAGTTGAGTATATAAAACGAATAGAGCACGTGTTGAGTCGATCTAGGCTCTGACTCCTGAACTGCACACTGAGAAAAATTTTTATGTATGATAATTTTTCTTACTGATGTAATTGTTCGATTAAGGTGTTGCCAAATCATAAGAGAAAATGTAAATGATTTAGTTTGTAAAATTAGGAATCCTTTAGACCTCGGAGGAACGTGGCACTGCATTGGTTCGAGGAATACGTTTCCAATTCTCTCTAGGGGTTTTTTTGGTTTTTCGTATCCGGCAGTGATCGCAAGTTGTATTATAGATATCGTTACGAGGATTGTGTAATACTCAACGAGTAAAGCCTGCTCCACCAAAATAAACCAAATGGGTTTTATTTGTCTGTTGTGTAGCGGAACAGAAATGTTTTCTTTTAAAATGACTTGGACAAGTGTCGAACCAAAGAATATGTGTTTATTAAAAGTAAAAGGATAATGTAAAAAATTCACGAAGCTTAAACAAAGGAGCAAAATGAAGCGGGATGGAAATTCATTATTTCTCCTTTCCTAAGTTTGATGATATTCAACATTAGCATACACACAACTAGCGAATAGTGTTTTTCGTGCGCTGCGATTGGTTCCTTAAACAGCTGATTAGTCGAACAAGACTTTCAACTGTTTATGTTAAAACACTGAGAAAAAAGGTTGAAGTTGCACCAACAGTTCAACAACTGCAGCAAACAGCTTGGTTCATGAACTCCCTGTTTCTTGGCCATCGGGGACGGGAAAAGCACACAGCCATGAAGAAGTATATGCATGTTAAACAACAAACTTTGTTTCGGGAGTGACTGATAGCAATCAAGCTTCCTCGTGGTCTTCTCATTCATGGCCGAACCGGCACGTTTTAAACTGTCAGTTCACACCTTTTACTTCAATTCTGGCTCCACAAGCGACAATTCTATCTTATTTTTGGCTCTTTGGTTGCCGTTTGTAAAAACAAACGGAACATATTTGTGCAAATTTCAAACTCTGAACAAATTGAAGTCATCAGTTTGAACACAGCAGCAAACGAAGTTGACAACATGTTGATCTCGTTCTTGGCCTCAGCCTCGCGCGTGGACTTGTAAAAATACTCATTTTTTTTTTGAAAAAAAAAGCAATTTTTCATTGATTCGCTGGTTTGGTATATATTAATGCAAATATTCACCTCAGTGTTGGTGAAAGCCAAGTATATTCACTTCCACTTCGATGAATAATTACTCAATAGCAAATACCCAACCAGCGAATAGTTTTTTGCGTGCTCTTATTGGTTCCTTTAGCAGGGAGTATCGAAATATTACCTGGTTAGCATCGAGAAAAACAACAGGGCGCCTCGATTTTCAAAACATGTCAGTGCAAAGAAAAAAATTGAGAAATAAATGTGTAGCTGTCACTATAACACAAAAAAATCCACCTGCAGAGTTTGGTAGTAATGCATTTTGAGGAAAACTTTAAAAATTATTTGACTTATGAACAACATTCTCAAAGTAAACAAAGCGAAAGTGTCACAACTTACTGGGTTGCCGGCGCGGCCACACGAAGCTGTAACAATTCATGTTTATCTAAATAGAAGAATTACCGAATACAAGATACACAAAAATACAAAAACAGTTCATTCTGTAGAGTGATTTTAACAAAAAGGTGGGCTCTTATCAGAAATAGAAGAAACGTCCAAGAAAACTCAAACAAAACTTTGTAAGATACTTCTCTTTTCAAGAAGGAAGAAAGCGATCGAGGCGACACAATTTTCTATCACAAAAAATCACTTACGGCACACTGTCTTAACTTTAAAGACTCGTCGAACAAGACTTTTAACTTTTTTGTCAAAACGCTGTGCAAAAAGGTTGAAACTGCACAGACAATAATTACTTATAACCCCCCAAAGTGGAGGTGGCTATAGTGAGTGTAGAGGTGAATAGACAAGGATATTCAACAAGCAACGAAAGCGGCGAGTTTGGCTTTCACCGACACTAAGGTGAATAATCACAGTAGCAAAATATGGAAATCTGAATATTGAATGTTAAGTTTTGAATATACAGTAGAAGTTTGAATATAGAATATTTAATACTGAAACCAAATAATTTTCTTCTAACTCCGATAAACAAGCGCTCGACAGTTTCCTGAGCGACCTTTTATGAACTCTTCGTATGATTTTAACCCTTTTGCTCAAGTGTTTTGACAAAACTGTTGACTACTAAAAGTATGGACTTCCGCTATTGCCGTACGTGAATTGGTATTGTTGTTGTTTTGTTACTAAAACCATAATTATGCTGTTTTTCATTTGTTTTTTTTCTTTTCTTCGTGTCAGTTTCATGCCATGCATGATCATGATTAGACAAGTTTAGGCATATGGGGGAGGGCCGGGCATTTGAATAATAAATAATGATAGTAATAATAATAATAATAATAATAATAATAATAATAATAAACTAAACTAAAGTGTCAAACCTTTTAGCGTGGGATATATTCTATACTAATAAGGGAAAACAACAAAAAAGAGTAAAAAAAAAATCCACAAGCAAATCTAAAAATTTTAAAACATGATAAAAATAACTAAAAAAAATAAAAAAAACAAAGAGAGGGGGAGGAAATATTGTAGCGTGGGATGTATCCTATACCAATATGGGGAAACAACAAAAAAAAGTAAAAAAAATCCACAAGGAAGATTTTAAAAAACTGTAATATAAGTACAATATAACAATCTGTCTCATTTAAAACAATAACGAATTGCACAGATTGCAGCTCTTAAAGCCATCATTTAAAAGCAGAGCTAGCTATAGGTCCTTCATCCTTATAGTTATTTTAATTAATAAAAGTGACTTAATCGCTTTGTTTTCCTTTAATATTTTACAAATTTAAACCTGGATGTAGAAAGGTGGGATTGCCTTAAATTAATTATATTGGGACTTGTGTTCATTAAAAATATAACAAAGATTCGGAGGGCTCAATTTATGTTTGAGTTTGTACATTAATATACATAAGTCTTGAAGGCTTCTGTTCAGCAGGGTCGGCAGCTTTGCTTTTTGTAAAAATTTCTGATAAGACATGCCATTTAAGTTGCTACGACACTGATTTACATTATACCACAAACAATCGTAAAGTTTCCCCTCACCCGTTCAGCTTTTTTCAAGTTTTTTTTTTCAAAATTAAAATAAAAACAAATGTAAGATCAGTTCTAAATTTGACTATGTACCATGCCATTTAACTAAGACGAAGGGCAAAACTCGTTGTTTTTCGCGGTACCTACACGAGGAAGCGTTGCTTAAAATGCTACTAGTGCAAAAATCCAAGATTCTAGGCGTTGTTTTTTTGCAGAATCATGAAGTAGAAATGTATGATAAACATTTTTTCAAGCCTTCGAGATCAAAAACGTTAATATATGTTTTTTCGAAGCTCAACGTGGTGTATTTTGTCCGCCCTTAAATGAGAGCGAAACACCTGCACCACCCTGAGTTGAGCACAGACGTCAATGACTCAATCCGTTCCGCTTTCAAATTAACTGCATGGTCTACAGAAAGGTCAAATGGGTTTTATCACTATGATATAAGTTTTTTTATGTGTTCTTCCTATGGTTGGCATTAATTGTACGTTGTTTGGGTTCTCCCGAGTTGAGTTCTTGACGTCATATGGCGATTGGCAACTCTGTACGTAATAGCGGTTGGATTTTTGCTCAGTTCGAATTCATCGGTAAAATAAAGACTTTCGCAGAGCTCCGACACATTTTATTGTTCTTGAGGTGTTCCTTTAATCTTAGATTGGTAAAGAAAATGTTGAAAAGATTCATTCTCAATAGTAGCACTTTAACTAATTTTATTTATTTCAAGTGATTTTCGAGTTTGCAATATCTGGAGCGCAACTTCGTATTAACTCGATCAAAATCTCAATTCTTCAAGCAAACGGCCGATCAGAACAATTGTACAAACCGAATCTCATCTTGCTGTTTAAACCGCGGCAAATAATTTAAAAAGTTTAACTGACTATCGCAACAAGATAAATAATGGATTAATCGAACAAAGAATACATTATATTTGGAAAGAACATTACATTCGTAAGCGTAGATGGTGTCATTTTGTCGATTTGGCAAGAAGGAAACATGTGGTTGAGCGCAGCTGTGTTATGGCCAAATTGACTAATGTAACTTGCAACTGTTGTAGTGAAGGCCTTGGTTTATTCATAGAAGTTTCAGCTTAAGTTGACTGGAGCTTGTTATCACCAAAGTACAACAGAAAAGACATTTCTGCACTCGAAAGCTGTTGAATTGACGGTAGGTTTGAACACTTTGCAAAATGCTAGTGAAGTAATTATCACAGTGTGCATTTATAAAACTTTAGAAAGAATTTATCAAGTTTAACATTTTTATTTTATCAAATTAAGCAGGTTTTTGCTGACTACGTTATGCCTACTTTACATGACAGGCCCGAACAGGGGGGGGGGGGGAGGAAGCGGCGCATCCCTCCTCGAGCGGACCGACTATTTTGAAAAAGCAACTTTATCCTCAACCTCAGACAACTTAATTTTTAAAAACATCAGGGAGATGATATACACCTGGATCCCCCACCCCTTCGGCGCTCTTTTTGTACGTCTCCTCGTTCGGTCTGCACCCCTCGCAAAACCTCCTAGTTCGGGCCTGCGTGAACAGCGTAACAAGCTCATTTTACAATGTGATTTGAATTAGCCTAAAACAGTATACATGGAGCTCAAGAACAACCTAGTTAATTTGTGCTGAAAAATGCATCAGATTGAAATTAATTAATTTTGGTTCGAGGTAAGGAATAAAAAATATCCTTACACCAGCTTGTAGATAGGTCGTAAGAAACTGTTGTATGCGTTGGCGAGTAAGTAACACAGATCAAATTTTGACCCGTACAAGTCTGACTTACTCGCCGACGAAAAAATTAAACAATACAAATTAAAGGAAATTGCACAATTACTCAAAACGCCAAACTACTTTCTGAATATCTATGGTTATAAAATGCAGTTCTTCTATTTTTAGTCGATCGTCTCATTTGTCTAGCCTGAACTATCTGCAGTATATTTCACTGAGTATATAAACACTTTGCACGACTGTATTTCTATTGAGTGATGTTGTTCATTGTCATGTCAGCTAACCCTATAAAATCGTCAGAATATTGTCAGATATGATTCTTTAACTAACAGGGTTATCCTGACTCTTAATGCCTACTACAACAGTTAACAACAGGTTCTAGCCGTAGTATACAAAGCCAGATCGTTTTACAAAGGAAGCTTCACTGAGCTCCTTAGTTGAACTGTTCAGCTCGCAGGTTTTCATGTTTTGTGCCACGT
>JAOBAT010055813.1:4962-27040 GCA_026413305.1 Hydrozoanthus tunicans
TATTGAGGCTGACACTACCACCTGGTATCATCGTTAATACTAACGTCAAAGATTTCGACGTCAATACTAACGTCATAGATACCGACGTCATTACTAACGACATAAATATCAACATCAATACTAACGTCATAGATATCGACGTCAATATTAACGTCATAAACATCGACGTCAAATTTAATGTCATAGATATCGACGTCAAAACTAACGTTAAACATGTCGACATCAATACTAACGTCATAGGTATCGACGTCAAAATTAACGTCATAGATATTGACTTCAAAACTAACGTCAAAGATGTCGACGTCAATAATAACGTCATAGACATCGACGTCAATACTAACGTCATAGATATCGACGTCAATACTAATGTCACAGATACCGACGTCAAAACTAACGTCATAGATAACGACATCAATACTATCGACGTCAATACTAACGTCATAGATATCGATGTCAATACTAACGTCATAGATATCGACGTCAATACTAACGTCTTAGACATTGACGTGAATACTGACGTCATAGATACCGACGTCAATACTTACGTCATAAATATCGACATTAATACTAACGGCATAGATATCGACGTGAATACTAACGTCATAAATATCGACATCAAGTTTAATGTCATAGATATCGACGTGAATACTAACGTCATAGATATCGACGTCAATAGTAACGTCAAAGATGTCGACGTCAATAATAACTTCATAGACATCGACGTCAATACTAACGTCATAGATATCGACGTCAATACTAACGTCATAGGTATCGACGTCAATAATAACGTCATAGATATCGACGTCAAGTTTAATGTCATAGGTATCGGCGTCAATACTAACGTCATAAATTTCGACGTCAATACCAACGTCATAGATATCGACTTCAATACTAATGTCATTAATGTCGACGTCACTACTCACGTCATAAATATCGACGTCATTACTAACGTCATTTCACATTGTTATCTATGTCGACATTGCAACCATCTTGATCACTAACACTAAAACTGACGATCACTTTGGAACGCATGTTGATATTCTCAGACAACATTATCAAAACATCATCAGCCGAAACGCTAACACCAATACTAGCGCACAGTAATCGAAAACAGCAAGTGTGAAAAGAGTATTCAAAGTTCATTTACGTGTTTTCGTCGTAGACACCCGCTGGTAGTGTGCCATTTCGCCAGTTCCTGTTCTCTCCAAGGATTCCTGATTGGTCATTCCAGTAAACGTATCCAGACGCCATGCCTCTCGGACACGACTTTCCCCGCCTGTAAATGCAGTACTGTCCTAGCGGCCACCCACGGCTACCGTTATCGTTATCTTTGATACAGAAGTGTCTTAAAGGCCAGAAGGAATGAAAAATTACCTATTATTTTATTCATGTCTGTACCAAAGTGCTTGTAACGTAACTGGCAAGTTATTCATATCTTGCTGTCAGTGATATATAGTAATTTCAAACAATTTAAAAGAGCACACCTGATAGTTTACAGACGAACCCGACCCATGACCTTCAGAAAATGAAAAAAAAATACTCTTGCTGATTGTTTACTTGAGGAAACAATGAAACAATTATGATAACACAGTGCTGAGATCTTTTTAAAACATGTAATACATTATAACTACTTATGATACATTACATCTAACTATTACAATACATTAATATAATATACTTTCGTCGCATGCTTCGTTCCTCAACCTATACTTCTCTATTCGAATTCTTTTTTCTATCACTACTTATGTTGTAAAACTTTACTAACTATAAAAGCAATCGTATACATTGAACGTAAACAAAATCAGTTTGTTTAACTGACGCTCAAATTACACAATTTTGGAGTTCCTTAGCCTCACGAGTTTCGGGACTCGAAAACCCAGGAGGTAGAATAGGGTACAATCCGAGGCTCGACGGACCTACAGCATTAACAAGGACCCAACTAACCCACTGAAAGGAAAGAGAAAATGCAATCTTGTTCCCAGGGTCCCCTCATTCTAGAGAAGAAGAGGACCCTGGGAACGAGGTTAGAGAAAATATTCATTGAACTCGGTCGGGTTCGAACTTACAACCATAGGAACAAAAACACTGGGAACTAGATTGCAACTATGTACGACCTACGAAACAGAACCTGGGAACTAAAACAATGCACATTTTATGGTAATTTATGGCGGTTTAAGGGGCTGGGTTACAAATAAGGCGATATTTTGTACGACGTTTTGTTGCGTCGGGCCGCTGTGGGGCAGAAGACTTCAAAAAGTTTGACAGTTTCTTATTTACTTTAACAGTAAAAGTCCAATAAAAACTTGCAACAATTTTTAAAAAGATTGTTAAATTGTGGCAGCTTCTTACTTTCCAAAGGCATTTTGAAAATCAAGCCTGAAATAACGCGCGCTCTGATTGAGTATTGTTCCGTCTTATTTAACTGAATACAAATCACGGTATGACGTCACATAACGCAAGAAAAAGAGTTAAATGATTTTTTTGTGCGGACTTGAGAGGTTATTTTATAAAAAGAAAAAAAAACAGCCTCGCTCGTGTTTCAAGAAAAAATAGAAAAAGCTATGTCGTGATACTCGAAAAGTAGAGAAAAAACTCAGCTTCGCAACACTTTTCTCGTGTTCTGTTACGTCATACCATTTTATATCACGTGCGAGGCTGTTCTATTCCCTCAATATAACCGGGGCCTGAATGTAAGCTTTCTTTTCCCCTAAAAACCTATCAAATTATTTACTTTTACTTGAACTTGATAATACCTCTGTACGTCTCCATATTTAAAGGACGCCTTTAAATCCATGTACTTGGAGTGCTGTGTTCGAGGGTTTGTGTTTTCGCAATCCTGATTAAGCGTTCCTGTTTTCCATTCCAACCCAGGTTCCTTGGGGCATCCTTCTTTAGCCATCGGAAGGCCCCAGCGGCCGACCGGCCATCTTAAACCTTTTCAAAGAATCGTTACGTTCAGTGTTATACACGCTTCAAAAATAGGCAATCAATGACCGCATTTAGTTCAGGCGAAACAGTTCAGTTTTACTTGAAGCTCAAAAAAGGAAAATCAATTTGAAAGGAGGTCCGATAATCGAAAACTGGGAGTTGTGTGCTGATGTTTCTTGAATAAAAAACATGTCCCGGCTTTGAAATTCATATCAGTTTTCACTGAAATTCTCTTTTTTTCATATTTCGTGATTCGGAGAAACCAGCAACTTGTAAAAAAAAAAAAACGGCTGGGCAAAAGCAACAAGTTATCCCAGCCACCTTCTTCAATGCTTGTTTACTGCTGTTTTTATCTTCTTCAAAGTTCAATGCTTGTCTACTGCTTAAACTTAAACTTGAAGCTCTAGACTGGAGGCTTATAGAGAGCCATCATATCATCTCCTCCATGTTACCTTTTACTTGTAAAGTTAATTTAATGGTCAAAATGTAAATCAAATCAAACAGTCTTCGAAATCCACCAGACGTACCACCAGCGCCAGATCGCTCACGTGCACTCATGCCAACCCAGATCGTTATCAGCGGGCCTCGGCCACCGTCGTCAGAGTTAAAACAATATGAAAACTAGGCTTTATGAGGGGCGGCTTAAAAGAAGTTTGTTGAAACCTCGATAACTATGTAATTCATTTAATCGCTATGTTCGTCAATTCATCGTTTCTCGTGTTTACACAAGACGAGTATTATCGTCTCAGTCGGCTTAAATTACATACGCATATACACATGTACACAAACTGAAGGATGTGATTCCGTCATAATACATACCTGTTTAATTTTTCAACATATAATAGAAAGTGCAAGATTTTCAAATAACTTCAGTGTTTGTATCAAAGTAGTAGAATTTACCAAAATTGTTGAGTGAGTAAAATTAATTTTGGTTGGTGACGTTGTGGAACATTGTTTCAATAATGAAACTACGAATCAAACCCTTCAGTATATGCTTCATAGACATTCACCAGGTTTGGACACTGAGCGGTTCTTTTTATTGTCAGAACTAACTACATGTAATGTTGGTCAACCAAACATAAAGAGAAATACCCAATAAAGTTTTGTGATACTAAAAACGCAACAGATATCCCTGCCACTTAGCTAGTACCGTCTTTTGATCTTGATTATAAATAATGCACATCTATTTAGATAGAGCGAGGTTATGCGCGGTAATGAACTACCGTAGTGGCGGATGGGAGCCTCGTGCAAAACAAAACTTATGTTAGCGTTTTGTGCTGTGTTGGAAGTTCTGAGAGGAAATTTTAAACTATAACTCAGGTAAACTCTGATGTTGGTGGGCCATGCATGCAGTTCATGTTTGATCGCAAAATTAAAACCTTCTGTAGGGTGTATCGGGAGTTCTTTCTACTATACACGGAGAATTCATTCTTTTACAGTACACTTACCTGAAACTTCGATTAGAAAAACGAATGTTATGATACAAAGTCGTAAGTCGCTTGCTAACGCGCTGACGAGTTTCGCCATTTCGCTGTTGGAAGTAAGTGTTGTTTTGAAAAAATGTCACCGCGGGCGGTAAAAGTGGGGCCGGGGGTGTTCATTTGAACTGAAGCTCCATTTATATACTTCACGCACGGATGAAATGGTACGGGCGCCAAATAAAAAGAGTACGGCTCGGAGAAATTGATAGTGTTTTTCTCTTCACAGGCTTTGTATCTCGGTGCTCTACTTACTCTAAATCGCCTTCTTTCTCTTTGTTTGGTCACCAAAGTTGTTGGTTCTTCGATCATTTCAATACAACTTGTACGTCAAACTATTGAACAATTTTCGGTGGATGAAGCGGAATATTTCAAACCAGAGTATTCGTATTCATTGGGAATATTTTTCAAATATTCATATTCCAAAGGCAAATATTCTCAAATATTCATATACCCTGTTCTGGCTGGCCTAATATTCATATTCCGAGGTCAAAATAGTCAAATATTCGTGTTCCGAGGCCAAAAATTTGCGAATATTCATATTCCAAGGCCAAAAGCATGTGAATGTTCATATTCCAATATTCCGCTTCACCCCCCGACAATTTCTACCAACAGGAAACAATGTGAATACGGTGGCGCTCTAGACTATAAAAGGACGAACGAATGACCACGCCGAGTACATACTGAACCGGAGTAAAAAAAAAGTATTTATGGGGTGCATAACGAAAACGCTTACTTCCCCTCCATCTAACCTCAACTCCTTTTCGGTCAAGTTATTACGCATCAAAAAAGTTAGGAAATCATACTGCATGGTCAAATTAAAGGGCGATCATAAAACACATAGATACAAAAATAAAGCTTTTGAAATGAGCTAGATGCAGAAGACGAAATTATAGGTATGTCAGTTTATTGTAGTTTTTGCGGTCAAGTTATTACGCATCAAAAAAGTTAGGAAATCATACTGCATGGTCAAATTAAAGGGCGACCATAAAACACATAGATACAAAAATAAAGCTTTTGAAATGAGCTAGATGCAGAAGACGAAATTATAGGGATGTCAGTTTATTGTAGTTTTGCAGATCAGATCAACGAGCCAACTTGGAAGAAAGTTTGAAATAATTCAAATATACTTTATGTTGTATGTTGTGTCTCATATTTTGTTTTTAGACTGTGAAACTGTTGATTCTTGTTATCGTTCAGTTTAGAGTTTCAGGTTTGTCTTTTATCACTGAAGTAGTTGTGTCAACAGATGTGTACCAGACTGCGACATTTCAAACAGACTGACTGTTTTGGTTAAAGATTTTAAAACAAGCATTTTCGGTTTACTTAACCAATGAGTTATTCCCCTGAAATTGTTTGAAATGAAAATTTTATGACTTTTTTTAACAGAAATGAAACTTTTTAAACAAAAACCTCATAACTAACTGCTTCTACGTCACAGGTTACTAGTCCCCGGCCTGCTTGGTCATCATCCGCTCATTTTTTGATTAAAAAGCATACTTAGACGTGGAAGTTTTCTTTTGTTATTCGAATTTTGAGTTCACAGATGACAACAGTTTGAACCCAAAAAGTAAAAATATTAAGCTTGATAGGGACTTTAAAGGACGCTTTCGAATTGCAACGGGCATCTTTATCTTTAGCGGACGCAATTTAAAAAGAGTATTTCATGCACAAGCAGTTTTTTTTAGCTCTTTTGCGCAACAAGGATAGTAATCAGGGCATGTTACAGTACTTCTGCTATGGACAGCCTAAGATGGCCATGCAATCTCGAACAGCTAGGTATAAGTAAAAGGCAAATTTTATGTTTTGAAATAAGTTTATTATTAGTTTTTTTAGTTTGTTATTAATTATTATTGTTTTGAAACAATTGTGCTACTATAAAGTTTTGCCTAGTTGGAGTAAAAAACTTATTAACCTTTTGAGGATACACACAAAGACCGCGAAACTTCCCTTGGACTTGTGCATCTAGCCCGCGCGTTGCGCAAGCCAACGAGCAGCGTAGTTGCGAGCATTCTAAGAGGGAGGGGGGTGGGGAAGGGGGGATTGTTCAGACTCAAAACAGATAAGACAATTTGAACTACTGGAATTACTTCTTGGTCGTTGACTTTAAACGTTAACGTTATAGTTCGCTATCGTTTGAGGTTAGTCTGTACAAGTACTGGTTCAGAGATGCGAACAGCTTGTTTGGAACTCTGTAGGGGTACACCGGAGTGAAAGGAGAGGGGTGATTGTCGGAATAGTCCCCACGTAGAACACACCTTAAAAATATCGAGTAAGAAAACCTTTTAATACCCCTCGGTCAGTAAAATTTACCCTAAAATAATACAAAATAAAAAATGACATTTTTAACTGGATAGCTAGTGTATTGGCGCAAGTCCCCCGTTTGTTGAGCTGAGCGTGATGTGCAGTTAGTAATTAAAAGCACGCGGAACAGTAGGGCGCTCGGCATAGGACTTTTGTCTTTTCAATTCCTATCCAGTACGGATAAGGTTTACGGACTCTTACGAAATATTGTTTAGGTTTTCAACGGACAAAGCTTGTCGTTTCCAAAATTACAGCAAGAACGTAGGTTAAAAACGTAACGCTGGGTTACTGATAATCGACCCTTGAGCAACTGGGCCCAGAAGGACAAACAATCTAGTTAGCCTAGTTACCATATCTTGAGAAAGTTCGTTGAATCGAAACGCCTGTTCAAAACTGCTTTCTAGCGTTCTGAGTGTCGTAATATAGTGTTGTACATTCGAGTAAACGCCACCAAAACTCGCACCGTAAACAGGGCAACATGCAATTAAAAGTGGATTCAGAGACGATTTTCTGTAACACTGAGTTCCTCGCTTTCATGATCTTCAGACAGACTTTATTAGATGAAAACAACACTACCCCTTTATATACACATATAATATTTTCTCTGCTAACTGAAAATTATAGATTGTTTCAGTAAACTTTATACTATTCTTTGCTAAATTAAGATTTTTTAAAAGGTATTTGTTCTCATGGAGGAACTTAGAAATGATTCACATCTTTTGTTTAACCCTTTAACCGCTAAGAGTGCCAAAAGATGAGATTGTAAATTCTCCCAACTTAAGTCGATAGTATTCCTATGAGAAGTTTGGGAGAATATCTTAATTCATCTTCCGGAGTTTTTGGTGGATGATCAAATTTCATATTCTCAGTACTAACCAGCTTGTTTTCTTTTGTTTACTGTAAGGAGAATTTTAATGTTAACAAATGCCTTAGGGCTGAAAGGGTTAAGAGAATACAATGAGAATAGAGGTGTCGGTTTTCCCGTCAGGCATAAGTTGTGGGGCTGCGTCTTTTTGTTATAGGCGGCGTCTGCAGCGAGTATAGTTCACTAAATTTTGTAGTTTGGTCTTCCTTATAAGAAGCCTGGAACTTGGAGAGAACTTTATTGTAAGTTGTGCTCTTGATGGTGTATTTCGTATTATGATATTAGCCATACAATCCATGTAGAACTGTAGCTAAGAAACGCATCATCAAGCAAAAAAACAACAAAGTTCTCGACAAACCCGCAGCAAGCCTGAAATCTGGATGCAACTTCCGAAAGAAAAAAACAGTGCCCCTCGGTTAACAATTGCCTCTCACCCAGTGTTGTACACAAAACACGCACAGAAGGAACATTCAAGAAACGATACAACAACTACATGTTATCTTTCCGAGACAAAAAAGCGAATACATAACAAAACTCTCCAATAACATCTGGAAACTCAAGGACGAACAAACTGGCTTCACGTTATTTAAGTCGCGTGAACTAAATCACGTTAACAAGTCAGCGCGCTATTTTCCTATATTCTATAGTAATGCATACATCACCGGACAGTATAAACTCTAAAAGTCTTAGCTTTTCAGTCACATTTTTGAGTATTGGTTCCATTTTGGTATAGCTTTGTATATACAAAATATACATTCTGAACGTAAATTAAATTTAAAAGAAATCTAAATTCAGGCATTTTATAGAAAAACTTGAGCCCGCAGTGTAGTTTCTGGGGCGGGAATCTGTGTTAATGTTCCATTGGTCAGTTTAAACACTTCGTCAGCGACTCTATTGTTCACCTCAGTAAGCATATCCAGAAGATGGCACTGATCATGAAGTTCCGTTATAACCTCAGCTAAGATCCTAACAAAGATTGATCCGTTGCTAGGCGACCGCAACGCTACGTAACCAGGGGTAGTTGCAAATGCCAAGAGGAAGTCTGCACTCCTCGGACACGCTGAACGAGCAAGTGTGGTCTCCGAATAAAAGGCTACTCCGTCACTCTTGACACATTCGAACAGAGAAAGGCTACTCATAAGTTGAGGCTGTTTATCCCAAGTGTTTCCACGACAGGACTGGATGAAAAACATTTTCGGCTTGTCTTTCAAACTGGTGAATCAATTAGCAACAAAAATTCCTTTTCAGAAATAGTTTACTCTTAACTTAGAAATAAAAAAACCACACTTTGGGAAACTTCGGATTTTTTTTAATGCTGATTTTTTTGGAGTGCTATGAAAATTTTTTATTACCTTGCTACATGAGAAATAGCGGTGGAATTTTTTTTGTCAAAATCTTTTCCGGTGAAATTACTATTACAAATTCTCAACTGATGATGTCATGTATGGTTCCGACAAATTTGCCTTTTATTTAAATCTGCTGCAAATCCATAACGTAGGCTGTTGATGTATCCCGAAGTAGATAGATCATCATTGCAGGTTTGGCTCTTACTCATCCAAAGGTTATGGATTGGCAGCAGATTTGAATAAAATGCAAAAATTTGTCGTAGCCATACATGATGCCATTAGTTGAGAACTTTTTAAATGTTAATATTTCAAGAACCATAAAAGATTTTGACAAAACTTTTTTAACGCTATTCCTCATTTAAAAAAGTTTATCCATTGAAGCAATAAAAATTTTCACTTTATTTGAACTTTAAAGGTTCTTTGCAATCGAATTTGGATTAAAACGACATGCATAAATAAACCGACGCTTACACTATGGATTAGTTTTTACCTTGGACAATTCTGGGCGTCAAACTTTGCCATGAGTTCTTTAACTTGAACGACTTTCTCATCCACTCCCTCAATGTTGTCATTTTCATTGCCATGTGACATTATTATACATACAAAAGCGTTATACCTAGGGGGTAAGGCAAACACCTTTAATATATGATCTTCTTTACCGACTCACCCAAGAGGACTCTAAGATTACAGGGCCCAAATTGTATAACTCCCTAAGCATTGATATTCAGTCTGAAAAGTAACCTTTATGTATTTAAAAGCAAACTAAAAACATTTCTGTTATACTATTGAATATTTCCTTCTTTGTTCTTTTTGATCTAAAAATATTCCTATTAGACCATTGAGTATTTCCTTCTTTGTTCTTTTTGATCTGTGTGTAAAAATTTCTTTACCACCTGGCCGACTTAATGGTGTTTATATATTACAAATTTTACAATGAAGAGGACCATCTCGTTTAAGCATTGTGCTTTTTGTGGTCTTTCTTGTCACCTTTTTTTTCTATTTGTATCACTATACTTATCTATCTATCTACGTAACTGAGTGGCAAATAAAAAATGTTGAAGTAATGTTGACTCGATTTAACAGCAAACCTTCCAAGAACAAAATATACTCGGCTATAATACGATTTGATTCTAAAGTACCCATCATTGTGAGTAGATTAAAATAATCTGAGAAGTATGGAAAAGTTAAAACAATTGAAATTAAACAAGTTCCATTTCTTGCACATAGCCTGGGCTATGTGCCTTTAAATTTGCTTAGTGAAGCATCAAATTTCTACTTAAAGGTCATACTGAGTTAGATGGAATGTAGTGTTTCATTAGTATGTTTTATGATAATATTTGGGTCTTCACAAATTAAGGTTAAGCAAGTTTGATTTTTAAGGTCTGAATAGCTCTCACCGTTACGAATACTACAGTACTATCACGTACGACAATCTTTTTTAGCTCTAATATAATTCCAAGTCAAGCCAGTCTGTCGTGTGCCGGAGGTCTGGGTTCTATTCCCGGTGCCGGACCTTTACTCAGGGGAAGGTGCTGCCTTTTCTCTAACATCTGCAAACGACTAGACTTTCGAGTCTTCTCGCATAAGGACGTTAAACCATAGGTCCGGGGTGGCAGACCTCGAAGAGGACTAAAATCTCCCGTCACTCCTCGAGTCAAAATGTTATAAAACAAAACAAAAAAAGTAACGTGTGTCTCCTATAAACTCCTGCTTGGGTTCCAAGGCTAAATCTTTCCTTTTCAAGCGAAGAGTGTGTTTCTTGTTTACCCTTACAGACTAAGAGAGGCCTGCCAAACTTATAAGATACTTATATTGAAATTTAAATAGTTGCATATGGTATAATCCATGTTATGACACCACACCTGCTGTGGTCGATGTTCCCATATTCCCTCATCAAACTCTCCATTTCGTCCTTTAAAAGGTTCTTTCTTAGTACAACCTCAAAGTGCAAGTTCCCGAAAAGTGCCTTTAGAGTTTTTTCGTCTTTCTCTGTCCCTTCTCGCTGTTTTTCTTTGCTCCTAAAACTCCTGTTGTTTATTATTAGGCAAATCCCCCTTGGGTAGTTACTCATGTTGTATCGAGGCAACGAGCGTCCGACTGTGTACAAAATAGAGCACATTATACAAATGCAGTGCAAATAGACAAGAAAATGAAAGTCTATGAAAAAAGAAATATAGCAAAACACATTTGAATAAACAGACATTAGGGAATTCAAAGATAACTGTTGTTTGACATCCCTTGTTGCATTAGTACTTAGTAGGATTAGTGCTTGGATATGAAAATGATCATGCACTTCACACCTCTTTATTTACTAACGCCCCATTTAGCGTTGTGCACTAATTACGTCATTAGGCCGACGAACAAACCAGCTATCGTAAAATCGAGAGGCGGCTAATTCAATGTTTTGAATCGACTATGATGTTCAAAATTTAACAAGAAAGTCGATGCTGGTATTTACAAGAGCGCTACGTTCTCTGTACACCTTTTTGTCAAACATGCCTCTGTTTGTTTGAGTCATGTAGTGGGATAACGTTATTACGTGCTAAAAGTAACCACACTGGTTTAGTTTTTTATTTGACACTAGTGGAGGCATATCACTCCATTTGCCATTGAAGTAAAGAACAACCTAATTTTCGTCCCATATAAGCTTATCCAGCATTCAAAATAGTTTTAGCTCTGGCATCCAACATCCACAGGATCAGAGCGGTCCGACATCCACTGGCAAGGCATCCAGAAAAACTTTTGTATATTGCATTCGGCATCCGTCACAAGAAGTGCATCCAGCACTTAAAATTAAGCATCCGGCGTCCAGAAGATAGGGATCCGGAATCCACTAGTGCTCTGAATGCGATTGCATAGGGTGACTAATTTGCATTTTTAGAGTTCGGCATCAAAAGTTTAATGAAAATCTATAAAACACGGATGGAGGAGGATCGGTTGAACCTTGCGTTGGACTTAACAAGGATTGATATGAAGACACCTAAGTTAAGATTAGGACTGAAGCAGTTGAGTTATAAGTCCGCCTAAAGTTTAAAATGGTTATAAAAAGGTCTTCCTCACCTTTTGCTTTGCTTTTGGTACTCTTTATACTTTTAGAAGGACAAGGTGTCTTTGGTTCGACAACTTCTTCCTCAACACTCTCTGCAGTCTCGATGATATCGAAAGCATCTAAATCTGTAAACACAAAGAAAACTTGTTACCAACAACCAACCCTATTTCAGTAAAATGGTTTACGAACTTGTGTGGTCCTTCAGGCCGGTGCTGTCTCCACTTTTCGTAGTCTAAACGGATGAGAGTCTTAAACTTCCCTTGGATGGGCCACTAATCAATTGCTGGTACTGGTACTCATTTATTCAGCTGAGTCGACTGGAACAAGTTGGATAAAATGCCTTTTTCAAAGACACAACACAGTGGTCTGGCTGGGCCTCGAAGTCACAAAGATCTTTGGTCAAACACGGACCAGGAATAGCAGAAACTTCATTAAATCAAGGTAGGCAAACAAACCTAAATCATCGCCTGGTAAGGAGTTTAAGGTGATTCTTATTCTTCCAGAACTACCAGTCACCGTGATCCGCATGAATCCATATAAGGTATCTGGAACGTTCCTGGCTGCTATTCCTTGATCCACACCGTCAATAGTGAAGCGCAACTGACCGCTTTTCTCTCGACAAACTCCGATCAGACAACCTTTCTTGATCTTTTTCGAGTTGCCGTAAAACCGTGTTACCTCTTCGGGAATGGAAGTCCTTCCAACAGTCCAATTATTTTTGCACACAGCTTTGGTATCCCAATACCTAAAGCAAGGAGATTTGTTAAGGATTATAAATAGTAGCACTTGCAT
This sequence comes from Hydrozoanthus tunicans, assembly GCA_026413305.1. Lineage (NCBI taxonomy): Eukaryota > Metazoa > Cnidaria > Anthozoa > Zoantharia > Hydrozoanthidae > Hydrozoanthus > Hydrozoanthus tunicans. Next base: position 17,725 of record JAOBAT010055813.1, read on the forward strand.
GTGCTTGTTTATCGAAAATATTGCTGCGTCATTAAGTCAACTCCGGGTCCTAGTGCCAGCCAAGGTTGCCTAAGATTGCCTAAAATTGCCTAAGTTTACTCAAAGTATTTCCGTCAAAAATGTTTAATTTTCCTAAGATCGCCTTAGACCGCCCAAGATCGCCTAAGATTACTGAAAATATTTCCGTCAAGAATGGTTAATTTTTCTTAGATCACCCACGATCGCCTAAAGTTGCCCAAGACTGTCTAAAATCAATCGCCTAAGTCTGCTAAAATGTTTCCGTCTAAAATGGTTAATTTTCCCAAGATCACCCAGGATTGCTCAAGATTACGGCGATCTTAGGATCCAGAGTATGCCTTTTTTCGTCTTTTAACAATATTTGCTTTATCACTTTAGTGCATTTCGTTCAATGAATAAGCATTGTTGGAAACCAAATTCCAATATTGTTCTAGGCTGTAAATGCATGTAGCTGTTTTTACTCCATTCGCGGAGTTTAAGCGTGCTGGGGTAAAGGGTAAAGTGGTACGTGGTAGAGACAATAGTAAAGATGAATTTAAGAATGAGTTCTCACTTTCAGTGAGAAAGTCTTTAAATATAAAACGTTTCCTTACCACAAGGTGCCTGGAGGGAGTCCCGAGTCTGCATTGACGATGTTATTTTTCCTTCAATGTGAGGAAACAGAAGAATAGTAAATAATATAAAAACAAAGAAAAGCTATACGACTTCTCGATAATCTGTCTATCATCAAAGTCTTTGCAGCTATGACACAGAAAAGCTCTGTTCTTTTTCTGTGCCCTGAATTTTAGAATTGTTTGGTTAGAGTTTGAAGTAACGCTTAAAGAGATCTTCTATAGCTTCCTTGATTTCCATGAATGGGCCGCTAATCTGTCGCAGGTTGGTTAATAGGGAGTTTAAACAACGAGGATGGTAACACCGCTGACCACTGCAATAAAAAAACAAGCCTCCCCCGGTTCCGCCGCACATGGACAACAAAGTACAAGTGCATAATACCCGATATGGAAACACAAACATTCCAGCGTAGGAGTTTCAGTTTCAAAGAAATCCTACAAATATTTTGGTTTCTAATTTTTTAACAATGTATGATAGTCTACGTTTAGATTACTACATTTTAACATTTTTCAGTTTCCATGCATGAGTATTCTGTGATTCGGAATTATTTATCCCGACAGTTTTCCTGATAAAACATTAACGTAAACTTTTACAACAAGCGTTTGCTCGTAATCTTAATCTCGCCCACCAGGTGGTTTTTTGTTGTTTTCCCCTTCAGTTGATTTTCCAATGACAGTGCGAAACATATGAAGAATTGAATTACTGAATTCATTAAACAACACTTTTCGATTTTTGCTTTGACATAACATTGTTCTCCTCCGTCCACGAACAAAGAGTGCAACAACAAGCAAGGAAACACTATATTTACATTTTTTCTAGTGCTAAAAGTATGGCTCACGAGTGAGCAAATAGAAATACTTTCAGTACGAGAACATAAAATCCACATCCCAAAGCGGCCAAATAATAATCTGTTTATGTTTTAGATCTTGAAGAAATTCCTACATGAAACAAAACTATTTCTAGAAGAACCGACCGCGCAACTGAGCGGGAAGCTCTCTTGTAATTTGTTAATTGTGTTAGTAACCATGGCGACACCAATTTCCTCACACGTGACAGATAAAAATAAGATCTTCAATGCACGCGATGAAGATATGATTTTTAAAGCCGTGGCTACACGGTGCAACATTGCATACAACGTTGAGCGCAACTGAAGCTATCGTGTAGCCACGCGGTGAAACCGTTGCATGCAATGCTGCAGGAGTAGGATCGGTTTCTACTTTGCGCAATGTTGCGTGCAGCGATTTCAAAGGTAGCTACACGGTGAACTTCTCCTGTTGCGTAGCCACGGCTTAAGTAAAAGGTATTTCATCAGTAGTATCTATATAATAAAACGCCTTAATTAACAAATAAACAGGACAAACCTGCCAAGTTGGCTCCGAGGTGAGTAAACGCCAATCTTTAGGATGGCATTCATCATTTCATCCACATACACGTAGAATGTGTTGCTTCGGCCCAATGATACACTAGTAAGGAGCTCGGCATAATATGGCCATTCTCCTCCAGCTGTTTTCTCAACAGTTTGGTTGGAGTTCGTTAGAACCGCTATGCCGTTAACTGGTTGAAGGAACATCTGCAGCATCTGCAATATAAGGAACACCAACTGGTTCTTTATCGGTCACGTGAAGAAAAGTTCTGTCTACCTAATATATTAGATCGATTTAGCAAAGACAGCATGACTTCTGTTTTTGTGCGCGCACACAGCTCGAAGTCGTGAGAAGAAGACGTTACATTGAGATGTGAACTCAACACCAAAACACAACGCGACGTGTACATCGCAACATCTCAGGACCTCGTAAGCCGAAATAACGTTGTTGTCGCTAAATCAGTATGACATGACATGTTAGAAGCTTCGATAGACATCAATTTGGTGTCTACAGGTTGTAAATTAACCAGAAAACCTATCTAGGCATCCCCAGAATCTCCTGCTATAACTATGTTTAGAAATCGTTGTATTATACTTATAGCTATAGGTATAGTAGAATCATGACAATTTTAAAATATATGTACGTGTACAAATTTGTGATAGAAGTTTCTAATACACATGTAAAACTGTGAAGAGAATAAACTTCTGATCCTAATTTTGAATAATTAAGCATACCGACCTATATATTTACCAATATAACGATAGTGTTTGAAGTAAAGATTGACATTTAATATGATGATAATTCAATTTCATTATATAGTATAAAACAGGTTTACTTATTTTCAGAGAGAAAAGAAATCTTTCCCGTCAAAAAATATATCTTTTATTGATAGATTTGCTTTCGGTTAATCAGTTTTTTGATTTGTTCTAAATATCGTTCGCTTGTATTTGTCATAAAACACGTTGCCATATTGTCTTCGGCTCAAGAGCATCCGGGATATATATTGATACAATCAGGGCGCGCGGAAGGGTTGGTAACTACTGAACTGAAACCGTGTTAGCACTGCGGGACGACAAAGCGAAGACTGAAAAAATAACACATAATCTACTAAATGTGTGCGTATAGGGGCCGGCCGTGCATGTGGGCCGCAACTCTAGGTTTTGCATGTGTTGACCGCATGACTTGACTGAATAAAAACGTGGAGGGTCTTTCCCATATTGTGGAACCGAAACAAAGTCGTTAAAAAATTGGAAACAACTTCCTTTTTTGTCTAAAGTTGGCTGTTTAGTTTCCGAAAAACGGAAATGTCACTTGTTTTGAGAAATAAACTTAATTATCTAACATCATGCAAAGAAATGTTTATCTTCTATTATATGTATACTTTAAGTTAACTCGTTCAAAAGACGTCATGCATCCTTCGTACTGTCAATTTATGTACTGATCAAGCATAAAGTTCTTGTTATCGTTGGTATTATATTGATGAAACAAAAAAGTGCAAAGGAATTGAATAACGTAGACAATTTTTACAAAATTTGTCAGCGGGATCAAACTCAAACAAAAATCAAGATTAACTGAGACTAAAAATGAGTTACTTCAGAATTCGTTCAGTCTTTGTGGCTGTTAACAGAGTAAACATATCAACAGATATAACAAATATTCTGGACCACTTGAAATCCCAAGGATGAGCTGCAGTTTATACTCTAATGGATTTCAGGACAAAAGACATGCAAGAACAACAAGTTTAGTTTATGTAACTAAAACTTTGCTCTCTTTACACGGCTTTAATTCTTTTCGTTTTAATTTTGATATTTTTGTATTCACTAATTGTTTGTTTATTTCGCTGCAGATCAAGCCTAACCGAAACTACTCCTTCTCAGTAGCAACATATCAAAGTGCTGCGAACATTTCCGCCTGCACTAGCCCGCGACGCAAGACACTCGACAAAAACTGCACCAATTAAACAAGTTGTTCCGAGCTAAAGGGATTCAGTTTCTGTTGTTTAAAAACCTTCTTTAAGCAGAAATTTTACGTACCATGCTTGATTGCTGAGTAAACCTTTTATTTCATTCTTTCTTTCTTTTTATTCTTGATACGCAAGATGTAGTTTGAAGCTGACACTCAATACACTTTGAAATCAATAGGCTGTAAATTTCAACTAGTACTGACGTTCAATCTAGTTATATATAACTTACCTGTTTATTTGCAGCGGAACAGAACGGTAACAGGTATCTTGAATATCGACTCTAGACTAATTCAATTTATCAACCGTTTTATGCTGTGGGCTTCGATCATTCCTTTGGGCGCTGAGACGAGTCTTCTTATATCGAAAGCCGACCTGAGCTGCAGTGACGTACGCGTGACGTCAGAATGCTTTTCTTCTTTACTCTCGAGAGGGCTTGCCAATTCTCAGAATAGAACAAACTTAGTTTATTATTAGTTCACCGGAATAAACAAACAAGGGTATTTTATCTTATTAAGCAAATCAAAATTCCCTTTGACTGAAGTTTAGCTGCTGTAAAGCTGACAAGCCGTTTACATTCTCTTTTTTTATAAGAATAGTGCTTTTCAGACTCAGGCTCAAGATTCTTAATTTTTCGGCGTTTGAGGCTGAAAATGTTCTTAAAATATTCTTAGAATACAGGTCAATAGAACATGTCTTCCTGAGTCTCCCGATGATAGCGTTTATACATTGTGCAACAAAATCTCGGTCTCAGATTATTCTTAAAATATTCTCATAAAGTATATTCTAATATAAAAAAGAGTGTATGAATGAAAGAGTTTAATCACGTAGTTGCGAAAATAATAGGAGGGAGTGCTGAGGGTTTTCTGAGGCTACGAGGCTTATTTATCTACCTGGTATTTTTGTTTTACTTTTTAAGATATTTTAAATTTCTTAGTACTAGACAAAGACGTTGCGTTCAGCCGTAGACAAGAGGGCGAGTGCAACTCATATTGTATAATCTGGAAAAATGCCAAGCTTGAAACGTGAAACGTGAATATCTTCATTGTCAAAATACTATCTCCTTTTATGGTATAAAAATATAAAATAGCAGTAAATTTAGCAGGTTTTGGAAGGGAGACAAAACCACTAGCAAGTGAAAACGGACAAAGACAACTTATTTCACAAATCGAGAACTTCCTTTCCAATATTGTGTCTGTTTAGAGTTTTGAAAAAATGCGAAAACTCATAAATTAATCTAATTCACTTTGTTTTTTGGTTTCTTTTTACTCTGTGTACTGAAGTAACCTGATTTTTCCCTTGATATTTCTCCTCTTGCACTAAGCGGAGCGGAGAGCTAAAATTAAAACACTGCTCGTTAGTTTGTTGTCATTCTGTCGTTTTTCCTATCTGCCATACACCAGTACCAGTTTTTGTCAGTGCGCAAATTTGTTAATAGTGACCTCTCCCGCAAGACTGAGGACTGAACAATGAAATACATGCGTCTTTCTGCTTAGCCTGTACATGTGTTCATCCGTGCCTACCCCTCCCCTTGGGGTGGAGGGCCGGGAACGAATGTACACATGCTATTTTTTGCTTTAAACACATAATTATTTCAAAACACAATGTAAATATAACTTTCGATGACATCCGGAAGCGAAAAAGATTTCTTAAAATACTCTGGAAGGTCGCTGAGTCGTCACCCGTTCGAACATTACCTTTTTTTGTTTTATTTAGACAAAATAAAATGTAGTGGCGAGCATTTCAAATAGCATAATATTACGTTAAAACTGTTGAAATTTGGTTTAACAGGTGATGAAATAAGTGTTCATTCATCATTGGTTTAACAAGGTTGTACTAATTTGACAGTATTTTTACACTGCATCACCATTCATGTATTGCACCTCGCTCGGCGACGAATGCAGTCCATAAATTTACTGGAAGGACTGACAATCCAACTAAAGAAGTAGTTTCGGTGTAATTAAATTAACAAAATCTGCAAAGTAAGGCCTGCTTCAAACATCGTATTTTAACCGTATCGAATTAAATTCGGTGAAAAAACGGTGTTTGAAGCGAGCACCGAATTAAATTCGCTTCCACCTACCGGATAATACAGTAGAAATTCAATTCGTTGGAAATAAATTCGGTGTTTGAATCACCGGTTCAATTAACTCCGGATCAAAATCAATTTAATTCGATACGGTTAAAAGACGGTGTTTGAAGCTGGCCTAACCACGAGCATCGACACAGCATTTTAAGGCAATTTTTGCATTCCTAGTTTGTATCAACAGTTGTAGACGAGTGTCTTTTGCGTATTTCAATAACCTTAGTTGATTTGAACAGGGAAGTTTGTCAAGTGATGTCATTTTTAGTTATTGATATCAAGATATTACCCAAACACATATAAGATTATCGCGTAAAAAAATTACAAGGGGGCTTTTCAGTGTCATAGTTAAAATTTCGAACAAACACGACTACTGTTAAGAACCCCAACTGGTTGGAGGCACAAGAGTTGGCTTTTTTAAAAATTTTTCAGGAACAGGCGTTGGTTAGTGCGCGGCCTCCGGAGCTAGAGGTCTCCAGTTCGATTCCCGGTGACTGCACGCCTGTTACGACTTTCTTCTGATCAGTGTAGCTGTAGCTTTGAATGCCCATAAAACGGAGTACTGACAGAGGGAGGGGGTAAAGGGTGCACCGTCGGCTTCCACTGATACCAGCACTCTCTGAGAGCTGAAGGATCTACTGACGTTAAATAAAGATAACTTTAACTTAACCTTTTTACAAACGTGGCGGATTTGATTCTGGGATCACTAAAGCCAAATCCTGTCAGTGATCAGAGTGGGATTTGAATCATGCAAATCCGGCACCCTAACCACTGGGCCACGCTGCCTCCCAAAACCTTTCCCAGCCGAATCAGTTTTAATGCCCATAGAGATCTACAACTCTGAACAAGTACACCGAGCCTTCCTCCACTTTTGCTCAGGCGAAACGTCATCATATCCTAAAGCATCCGGCGACGGCAAGGATTTAACTGTCAGTTCTTTAGTTTATTTATCATACTAGTGGTCTAAAAAATTAATTTTAGAGCTTTAAAAAAAGATTTTTTACTTCTGTTTTTTGACCAACTATAGTATGATTTTACTAAAACAATTATTCCTCTCGCTCTCATGGGCTGGTAGTTAAATAGCCCATTCGACCTGCGGCCTCATGGGCTATTGGCTTCTAGCCCATTCGGGCTCGAGGGATAATTGTTAAATATAAAACGGAGGATAAAAAAACGCTTTCTTCCCCATTTCAGCCGACAACTTAGTGACATCGATCTGCGAAACGAGACAAAAAGTTTTGTAACAATAATAATGAACTCGAAACCTGGTCGACAATGAAGAACAAGCAAAAATCGAACCGAAACAAAAGTTCTCCATTCGAACTAAATTCATTGCTTGTCGCCAACTGATATTCGTGGCTAGCCAAATGAGAATGAGTTGTATTTTTGCCCGCGCTCTCAAAAGTTCCTGACATGTTGTTAGATTAACTCACAGACCACAAAGTAAAAGAATAAAAGATTTTTTTTGAAAAAGGAAAATGCCAGTGACTTAAAATAGAAAAAAAAATTAAAAGTACCAAAGGTGTAAGATCCGCCACGATTGGTGCCTGAAAAAATGAAAATCTCGGCAGTTTACGTCTTGTTTTGAAATCTCGTCATTTTTTGTCATGTCTCAAAATCTCGTATTTTTTATTCGTTTTTTTTCTCGATCCGTTTCGCAGTCTCGGATTTTCTCACAAAATGGCTTGCATTCGCTGTATTTCTGACAGAGCTCGAAATCTGTCATTTTGCTTCAAATTTATTTGGTGTCTAGTTATTTCAAGACATGGTCTCGATATTTCGAATCGTAACGATAATTCATTGCGTTCCAAGACCAGAGACTCAGGCACGGATTTAAAAAAGGCTGTCTCGGCACTCATCTCGGACAGTCTCGGATTTTCCCGGTCGCTACCCCTGCTTTGACAAAAATAATTATCAGGTTGATAAACAAGTATACACGTCGTTGTCAAATGCACGGCACATCGCGAAACCGAAACCATATCTGAGCCTTTTAAAACTTGTGAACTTTCGAAAGCTGCCTACAGTTAATGCAAATACTGAACAAAATCACTTCTTATCGTTCAAGACGTTATCATCATTTGTCAAAAAGCAACTCTTCACTGATTGTATATTAGAGTCCTTGTTGACTTACATCCCATGTTTATGAACAGAAAGACAAACAATGTGACTTTTAAAATACTCTTGGTCATGAGTTTCGCAACTCACGCATAATCGAAATATTTCTGCAGCAAAAGGCGCCGTTTGAGGGGGAACAGTGACTCGTTTGTATAACCTACTAATTAAACACAAAGCATATATGGTTCTACAGTACGGGGCTAGTTTCATGATTTTCAAACTAGTTTGTAAAAAAAAGCAGACCAGCAAAAAAACCAAAACTGTTAGCTTACTAATCGTTTTAAAAAATAAAGGAAATATAACGCTCTCTAAATATGAATAGAGTGTATCTGCATACGGCATCACGGGGATTTATCGGCTGTTTGTGCGGCTCATTTTATAAAAGAAATATAAAACTCGCTTACTTGGTTATTGGTAGAAACAGTTATGAAAGCAGCTCGTTTTTCTCTAAGCAGTTCTTTCGTGAACAAATAAGCTCGCGCGTGTTTTTATCACTGAGTATAATTTGTGGGGAAATCAAAAGAAGTTTGTCTTAACATCAACTACAAGTTTATTTTGCGTTTTTTCCGCTACTCTCGAAGGCTGACATTCAAGAGGAGAAGATTACACTTCAACTCCTGACCATCATATTGTTCTGATCTGTCGTTATTCCGAAGCTCGTTTGGGATTTAAAAAAAAGCCATATAGTTGATATATGGAAAGCATTGTTGTATGTCTTTGTTCGCATTTCCTTTTATTTTCTGGTCTTGACCCTGCACAAAACGTGCAGAAAACACAAAAGCTTTGAAAAACAAATAGCCATGCCTGTCAAAACATTCTCACTAACACCTGAAACAAAGAATGTGCAGGGTTACGGTTCGTTCGACATAAAACAAGGCATGTTTGTACATTAATTCTTTGTTTTTCCAATTTAAGGCTTGCCGGTTTTCCTAACCAGTCCGTATATTTAGTATGTTTTAGCTAAACAATTCCGCTCGGCTTTCGTTAAAGCTCAAAACATCCTGTTCTTTACCAGGATTTTAATATTTAGTGTACAAGGCATATTTGTACATTAATTTTTTGTGTTTCCCTTTTGAGGCTTGCCGGCTTTCCTAACCAGTCCGTATATTTAGTATGTTTTAGCTAAACAATTCCGCTCGGCTTTCGTTAAAGCTCAAAACATCC
>JAOBAT010055824.1:0-27687 GCA_026413305.1 Hydrozoanthus tunicans
CCCATCCTCGCCATTTCTCTTTCTCTTATACCCTCCCCCTCAAGTTAAAAATTTTTATCCAGAGTTTCTATCTTGGGTAACAAACAATCTTTCATTTAATATTCACAACTGAATGGTTCTGTCTGAATCTGATTAAGTAAAAGTAATCGGCAGTGGTGATTAAAGATATTGACAGTGAATGTTCATTAATTACCGTAATCAAAGAAACAAATTTGAAACACTTTACAAAGCCCATGTTCGGTTTACATTTGATCTGGCTAGTTTTTAATAATATTTAAGGCACGACCTCCTGTGAGAAACATTTGAAATAATCGCCTCACTCGAATAATTGCCTTCGCTCGAATAATTAACCCCTTTTGGTGCAAAAACAGAAATAATCGCTTCCGGCTATTGTTCGAGGAAATCCGGTCAGTAAATTAGAACTCAGTGAAGATAATTAGAAGCAGTAATGATTAGATATGTAGACTTTAAAAAACTTTGCCGTAGTAGACGAATTTTTAGAAGACGTCCTGCACATACACGCACGCGCTGAAATAAGTGAAAACGTACTTGGCAGGCTCGTAGCCAGGGGGGTGCAACGGGTGCGCTCGCACCCCTCCCCCCAACAGACGACAAAGGTCCACTTTTTTTTGGCCATTCATTTAAAAAGCAACATTTTCACCTATATATTTTTAAATCGACTTCAATAGAGTTAAAAAATGTGAACAATATCAACGTTTTTGAGGTTGGTTTTGCGTTCCTGTTTTACTTTTAATATATAAGTCTCTCAAACAACCGAATTTTCCTCCGAGACTCGCAACCTCAGCGCTCATTTGGACCGCCTCCTAGCTCGTTCAGTTGCACCCTCCGGCAAAAAATATTAATCCTGCACTACAGGCCCGCTTGGCTCAATATTTCTTTTAAGAAATAGTAAATGGTTAAAGGCAAAATAAAAAGCAAATTCGTGTTTACTTCGACAAACGACTGAATGTCAAATCTCAAAAACTTTGCAAAACGAAAACTTATATTTGATTGTTAGCCTAGGGCTAGGATGCTTTTTGACAATTGACACTTGGGTAAACAACATTTGTCACGGTGAAACGACGTGTGTCACGAGGGAAACAACGTTTTTCACGGGGGTAACAGCATTTGTCACTGTCGAATAAAGACATTTTTAAGAGGTTTAACAATATTTGTCCCGGGGCTGGTAAGAACATTTGCCACGACCGCACTGGTGGTAACTAACAGGCGTCAATTTAATTTTCTTTCATTCCAAAAGCACTGATGATGGAAGCAGGCTGAATTCAAATCTCGTGCCAACAGCGCTAGCATGGAAAATGTTTCAAGAGACCGCTTGCTTCTGATCTGGTGGAAGAACATACTAACCCGTTTTGGTTTTCATTACGGGGAAACTCTTCATGGCTTTGTCAGTTTCTGAAAGGCCTCGAATCGCGACCATAAACGCAGACAATATACACGTGCACGGCGAATTCACGGTAACTTTAATTTTGATATTCCAAACACACTCACATCTCAAAAAGAGAAAAATTAAGTAAACTGTGGAAATATTTTTTCTTAATTTTATGTGATAACTGATTAGTTTCAAGCTATGTTAGGATGATTTTCAAAAAATTAATATAGTTTTTGTTTATCTTTTATGATGTAAGTTGGTCCACTATTATCATTATTTTTTCATCTTTTTATCACAATAATGCTTTATTTTTATTATCATAACAAAGATGATTATTATAATTTATTATTATTATTATTATTATTATTACCGCAGAATTACCTGCGTAGAAAAAAGGACATGACTACGCTACAACCATAACTTGAATAAGGGCCAAAGTATCCTTTGCCATCCTACGATCAGCCTTGCTGTGTCTCAGAGGAACCAGGAGAAAGAGAAGAGAAGCCAATATATCTGACATTGATATCACATCAGAAAGTGCGCGAGCCAGAATTTAAGCAGTATTTTTTTTAGCTTATGTAAATATTGTTCTAATTTTTTTATATTTTCTCTTTCCTTTTTATTTCAGTCAAAGCCAAGAATATTAGAGTTGGTTTGTCCATACAACGGAGTAGCTCAGTGTGTATTGTAGCTTTGGTTAGGATCTGTTCTAATGATTAAGTCGAAATATTTTATCGCTTTTAGATCAATATTGTAATTAAGTTGTATTTGATTATACAATAAATTAAAGTTTTTTGTCATTATTATTATTATTATCATTATTATTATTATTATTGATGTTGTTGTTGTTTTTATTGTTGTTATCATTGCCACCCGTTAATTGAGACGACCCAACTTGTTCGTGGAGGGAAGGACTTTGTTTTGTATATATATGACAGAGACTCGACAATCTTCCTCTTGGTTGCTTTCACAATCTGCAAATCGCTTCAAACTGGAAAGTGCGATCTGTACAACTTCATAAATTCGTGACGTCAGCTCTGTCGATTTGTGCGTGGTGATAGCATCTACGCGGCTATTCGCGCTTCGAGACTACGCTTTGTTTGTCTGCACGAACAGACAGCCCTGTTGTATTTTGCAATATGGCAGCTTTGCCTTTTGCAAAAACTTTCCTCTCATCAAACGTTACCACAATAAAAGTGCGAATATTTTGCAATATGGCAGCTTTTTCTTTTGCAAAATCTTTCCTTTCATCAAACACAATAAAAGTGCAAATATTTTGCAATATGGCAGCTTTGCCTTTTGCAAAAACTTTCCTCTCATCAAACACAACAACTGAGTGCGAATATTTTGCAATATGGCAGCTTTGTCTTTTGCAAAAACTTTCTTCTGATCTAACACAATAAAAGTGCAAATATTTTGCAATATGGTAGCTTTGCCTTTTGCAAAAACTTTCCTCTCATCAAACACATTAAACGCAAAAACCCTCTCCCTCGCACGTACGTTCAACAGCGTGCCAGTTTCCGCTCGGTCAATTTAATGGACGTTGGTAGCGGCTATTCATCGACTGCAACCTCGTTCTGAACGTTCCAAACCCTAATGTATAACTAATAATATTCGTAGTTTGAACGAGGTTAGAAGCAACCGAGAAAAAAGTACTGATAACTTCATTTACCATTAAATGTTCTAAAGAATCTCTCCTTTGTGCTATATTTACACTGGGCTTGATTGATTTTTTTGCATCAATATGTTTAATAAGTCTTTTGAAAAGACATTAAGCATGTTTACGTCAAACACCTTTGAGCCTCGCTTTCGAATAATGAAAGTGCGAATATTTTCATAGATTAAATCCCAAAGCGTCCACAAATGAAAATAATTCCTTCGTGAACGCGGTTTGCACGTGCACTGAACGCTCACACCTGTTCTTGAATACGAGGCTTGGGGGTGAAATTGACTAGTTAGCTTGACGTTTAACATGCATAAGGCCTATTTTTTCCCTCCTGTTTAGTACTAAAAAAACGATATTTAAGTGATTGATGTATTCAAGGTATAAAGCAAGATTTAATTATGCATACTTCGACCCCACGCGCAAATTAGAGGACTATTAAAGCTGTTGAAATTCCGGAAGCGGAAAATAGTGCAAACGACTAGAATATAATTAAGCACCCTGATGCTCCGAAATCTACATGCAATCACGAAATTAGTTATGATAACAAACGAAGATGTAGACGCTGAAATAGACTAGAAATAGAACATCTTTTCAGCGGAACAGTCCTAGAAATTTACAAACATGGTCATGCCCAAAAAAGTCTGACGTAATTCGATAATTAAAACAACCAATTATAAAAATCTATTTCCCCTTTGCGATCAATATACATTGGATCGTGGAACAAACAATATACTAATGCACCTATCAATGTAAGTCCCGAGAGGGAGGGGGGGGGGAAGGTATACGTGCCAGGGGTGGGGATTTGAACAAAGACCCTAAAAAAATTCAAATGCTCCAGCGTGGGGATGAGATTACTAATCAAATTTAAGCAAAACACCTCACCCAAGGGACAACTGATTGCTTTTAACCGTTAAAGAAACTATGATTTTTTTTCAAACTTTCTATAACAGCCGTTATCATCTAAGTGTCTACACCCGAGACTCTTTAAATGTAATAAAATTTATGCTTTCCTTGTCCGTTCCTCGACGCTCCAAAAACGCAACCATGCGGCGATGCTTAGTGGCCTCGCCAGCACAGGAATCCTCGAGAATCCCAAACGCTTTCAAAAATCAAATGTCCCGACCTACGGGACTGCATTTGTGATAAAATTCTTCACCAACGGGCATATACTTGACATCAAATCCCCACCCCTTGCCTGTATACCTCCCTATCCCTCGGGAGTTAAAATGATAGGTGCATATAAGCAATAGTAGGGACTTTATGCAACACCGGTGACGGCGGCTTCCAAAAACATACTAGGAAGTTTAAGATTTAAGGATGGCAACATCGACGGCGGCAGCCTACAAAAAACACACTTCTTGCTTGACCTTTTCGATCACGTTTGGCTAGTTTGCTTTCTCTTTTGTCCGAGTTACCCTTTGTGAATAGATGATGAAAGTGATTGTTTTAAAGGTAAATGAAGATTGACAAAGTTTTCTGCCGAGGTCGTTCTCGTAGTCGCAAAAACTTTAAAACTGAGCTTTTGGCAATCTTTGTATAAGCCCCCCAAATTCATGAACCGTTTGATTCAAGGGCAGACTTCGCATCCAACAGAAGATTATCGGATAGATAACTAAGCGATATCATCTGCGAATCAGGAACAACTTGATTGTCCAAACCATTCAAGAACATTCTGTCTAGATCAAGGATTCTATCAACTGTTTGCGAGCGCAACTGTATGACTAGCAGCGACTGAGCACGCAGTAACGATGAAAAACTCATAAAATAGGAATTGCCTGCCCCTTGAAACATCAATGAATCAATCGCTACCTTGATGAATAGTTCCAGCAATAAAAATTTCGACATCCAGCTCTATGCAAACTCCCCAAACATTCGGTGAAAATCATGTGGTGACCCCCAGCTGCTTAATATGGCGCCTCCTCACACATGGCATGCAATACAGCCGCTTTTTGCCTCTTAATTGACTTTCTCTTTCAAAGTTGCAGCATCGCTAACTTACAGTATTTACCGATCGTCTTAGATAGAAAAGTTGGTATAAATGTTCTCAATTGTTCGGTCAACTATAACAGAAAAGTGTACTTGCTCACTCTAGCGTTTGAAAGGAAGGTCACGGTCAGTACCAATGCACGAAAAACTGCTAGGGTAAATTGACATTTACAAAAAAATATAAAGACAATCTTGCCTTAGGACCATGCTTTAACTTAACTACTGAATCAAACGTTTGAAATTAGAAATAGAAGGTCATGTGTGCCCGGCTGTTATTTCACTCGTTTTGCTTTCCGTGCATCCTGGCTAGCCCAGCTGGTAAGGTGCCAGTCTGTCTTGCGGGAGGCCCGGGCCTGATTCCAGATGGCAGACGTTCACTCAGGGTGTTAAAACAATTGTGGAGGAGGTGCTGCCTTTGCTTTAATATCTGCAGACGGTTAGACCTTCGCGTCCTCTCGAATAAGGACGTTAAACCGTAGGTCCCGGGTGGCAGGCCTGGAAGGGGACCTCGAGTCCTATTGCCTGCCCTCCCGTGACTCCTAGAGTCAAAATGCTATAAAGCACAAGAACGTAAATCTGAATACGTACTTGGATCGAGTTACTTAGTAACATCTTGAAGTACGCGGCACAAAAATACATTTAAAGTATTTCATCACGCTATACTAAAGACCTTTTCTCCAGCCATGGACAAGGCCCTTTCGTTAAGTTCGTACCAAAAATATCCGTTGTGTGGGGCACACCTGGCTTTGCCAGATAGTGAATGATTTTATTGAACTTTGATTCAAACTTTCCTACGATGTGTTAGTATACTTTCAATTGAAGTTATAAAGTCGTTTGGCCATTTTCAGCCACAACCGAATCTTAAAATCTAAAGTTTAATTTTACTTTTTTGAAAAACACCAGAGCATCTAAGAATTTCTAAACCTTTAAAGTTGTTTTAAGTGACACAGTTGAATGGCGACTTGCACGTCCACTCTCACTTTTTAAGTAGTTTTTTTTTTCTTTAAAAGGATTTTGAGTGCGGACTAGCTCTTGAAACTTTTCAGTATTTCACTCAAAAGATTCTAAAGACTTTAAAAAGGGAAATTACCATATCTCCTATAAAAATTAAAATTTAATCACATCAAATAAAGTTATGACCAAAATGAACTACTAAAACCTGAAAAGGGAAAACTGAAGTAAAGAAGACAAGTGTTTTTCCTCACAAGTATCAAATCGTTAAACATTTTAAGAATCGAAATAATAAGTTATTTCGTTTTGAGAAACTATATTTACAACAAAAATCACCAACTTAAGTCGGCTTTTCGTTTCTTGTACGACGGCTCAAAAATACCTGTCTGCGGTTGCTTATGATGTCAGTGGTGGGAATTATTAAGCAAAGCACATTCGGCAAGCTAAAGCAAACCCTAAAAGCTGAACTTTTTCCATCATTTTAAATAAAAGACACAAGCCTTGTGCAACTTCTTCGAGTTGTATACAGAAAACTTGTAACTTTTAAACATTTTCCCTACCACTGACGTCATAAACAACCGCTGGCGTCTGTTATGTTTTAAAAAAATCATGGAAAACCTACATGCAACTGTTACCATGCCAACCGAGATAAAAAAGGAAAAAGAACTTTATAATCAAACTTAATATCATTTCTATTTTCGAGTTAGCGACAACTGTTTTCTTATTTCAGTTCTCCTTCAAAAGATTAATATAACATCTTTAGGTTAATAATTTCTAGCTTATAAATTTGAAAAAAGACAACTATGGTGTTTGCAAAAAACAAATATAATAAAGTTTTGATTATTATTCATGTTATCTTATCTAAAAGTATATACATGTTCAAACTTATTACATGATAATAAAAGTATTCAGAGTTATCACATGTTCGTCTATGCATTGGACAGAAGGAAGTTAGTTGCCATGGTGACATCATTGTTTGTAGCCGTCAGAGCATAGAGAACAGCCTGTCTAGAAAATCCCATCTCAACAAGAGTCTGGACCTAAGAACAGAACAGGCTAACGTTATGACTATGGTTAGGCCAGTAGTTGCAATAATTACAGCCGAAATGTTAGTGACCACACTTTTACTTAGATCTAATTGGACAGGAAAATTTATGTGAGTTTTATATATACGTACATACATACTATACCACCACCGCACTTTCACTCTTGAAAGGTGATTGGACAAAGCAAACCATCTTGAAAGATAAACGTCTATTTAACATATAGATAATGAGCTGGAATTTTCTATGACTCAATGATCAATGAGGTGCCATGTGACAAGTTATAACTATCAGACTTATAGAAAATAACCATAGGTAGTGTAACTGTTTTATTAAAAACAAAACCAACTAGTTTAGAGCTGTGAGTTTCAGCTGACGTCATTATTTACATTCTGCTTCATAAGCATGCAACTTAAGTCATAGAAAGAACAGAGATAAACAACAATTGACTTTAAAACTTGAGAATGCTTATCAAAATTAATGAGTGACCGAACTTTCGGTTCTATAAGTGTAGATTCAAAGAAGAAATTACCACTCAAAAATTGCAAAACAACTGGAGGCAAGAACGATAATGAGCCATATGTTCCAATTTTTAAAACCATATCCCAGAAAGATTACTCAGCATATCAATCTCATATTTTCAGAGAAGTTTTGTTCTGCAGGAACATTTCATTATTCAGAAGCTTTGTTTCTGTAGCTGAATTATAAAGAAGAATACATATGCGAATGAGGCAAAAAATGTGAACAAAAACTCGCCTATTGTACTACCTTCTAATTTAAAACTGTTCATTTGATAAAAATGAGTGTTTAAAGAATATGCCACTGTTTTGTGGTTTTAGAAGACCAGCGATTTCGGTATTCCCTGTCTATCCAGCAATTTTGCTATTCCCTGTATATTTTCTCCACACATTGTTACCAATCTAAACTTTGCCAATTTTCCATGTCTTTCCATGATCCTAACCGAAATTCCATGATTTTCCAGGCCTAGAAAACAAATTTTTTCAGTTCCATGACTTTCCATGTTTTCCATGACCTGTACAAACCCTGCTATCACAGGCACCACATGGCAAGAGACCAAGAAAAACTCATATAATCATTGTTAATCAACAGTTTAACCTCAATTTTGAATGGAATTGGCTTATAGTTTGTCAATGGAAAAGAAAGTTGATAATGACAATTTCTATTTAAAGTCTTAAGCTAAGGGCAGAAATTTTATAAAAGGATTGTCACCAGTATTTTCTGACTGACCTGTTCTTCTGAGACTTCACCTGCTGGTTGCTGTGGAGGAGGCACTGGGTCATTACCAACATGATTGCCCTGAATCAACTGTTCGTTCGGCTGTGGGAGATTGTTATCTCCCCACAGAAACCATCCCCCACCCCCCTGGGGAACCATGACATCTGCATACCCTTGACCAACCCTTGCACGGCCCTGAAACATAAAATAATAATAATAATAATAATAATAATAATAATAATGCTTAGCATTTAAATAGCACTCTTTTCCACGTAGATATGATCAAAGGCACTTAACAATGATTAACAAATGACTCTGGTATTGAGGGTCTTAGATAGTCCGCTATATAAGGCTCACAGTAATGTTCGGTAAGAGTTGCCCTCATGATCAGTTAGTAGAAGACAGACCACAACACCGGGATCACCCTACTTTTTTTCGACAAGTGATGTAGATTCTTTTAAGTCCCCCGATAGGAGATCGAGAGACTGGGCCTACTGTTTAATGTCCTTATCCAAGAAGACGCAAAGATCTAACCATTTGTAGATGTTGGAGCAAAGGCAGCACCTTCTCCTCAGTTGTTTTAAGACCCTGAGTGAAGGTCCGGCACCAGGAATCGAACCTGGGCCTTCCGCATGAAAAACTGGTGCCTTACTAACTAGGCTAACCAGGCCGCAGTAAGGTATAACATTCTTAGAAATATAGTATTGACTTCTGCCTCCCTCCCCATAGCATCCACCTTAGGTATATCATGACAGCAGACAAACTATTATCAAACGACTTTAGTCCTTCCTGTGTTGGTGGTGCAGTGGCCAAGCAATTAGCATGTTCGGCTCATAATCCTAGGGTTGCAACTTCAAGCCCCGGTCAGACCACTTTGCTGTGCCCTTAAACAGGACACTTTACCTGACTTTATTCCAGTCGACTCAGCTGTATAAATGAGTACCAGTTCTGCTGGGAGCTAACCTGCGGTAGATTAGTGTCTTGTCCAGGAAGAGTCAAAGACTATTATCTGCTTAAGGTGGGGGTAAACCCAGATTTTTGTTGAACAGTGAGAAAGTTGAAAAAGATATTTAAATAAGAAGAAATTTGAGTAAGATCAGCAAACTGTTCCTCCTGGGAAGTGACTAGTACAGCTTTGGTTTGAGAGTAGTATGGCGATGTTAACTTCAAAATTGATTTTTAAACTTCCCAAAAAATCACCAAACTCAAAATTCTCTTAAAAAATATCAATCTTCAAAAAATACAAAAATAAAACCCAAAACTCATCCAAAAAAACTTAAAATACTCAAGCTGATTCCCCTTCATACCATCTGTGTCATAAGCGACATGATTCTGCAGATTCAAATCATGGATGGAGATATTGTAAGAAAGATGAGGAAAAGTGGCCACAAAGCGCGCTTTGGGTGTACCCCTGCCTTAACACTATGGAAACCTGAGGTATTAAAGTGCCCGCCCTATGAACCACTTAGGCTTGAAAAAGTAATTAAAAGTAATTAAAAGTAATTAAGTCTTTCCTGCAGCTGCTAAACTGCTTGAGTGAAAGAACCAGGGTCCAAATACTCACCCTTTGTCTCAAAATACCTTCCCTTCTTCTGAGCATCTGTTGCTCAAACCATTCTGCTTGCTGCTGTTGCTGGATCTCTAGTGTAGCTCCCATCGGGAATGGCTGGGCAGGGCTGGAAACTCCCTCTGAGTTGAACACTCGGCCCAATGTGTTCCTTACAATATTTACAATAAAACTAGGAATCTTCAGCCAGTGTTTCACATACAGTACATTGTATCTGTACAAGATCCCAGATGCCTGAAGACAAAAATAACCATTACTGTTCATTTAATAATATTCAAAATATTACATAGAGGATATTACTTGGCGGCAAAGAGAATACACAAACTTTTTCTTCAAGTAGTGAAATGATATCTCACAAGTGAGTGCAAAGAATGAATGTGATATCATTTCAATATTAGAAGAGAAAAATTTGAATCTCCCAGTGACAAAGTATTTTCTATTTATAAATTATAAAGAATGTATTGTAACTTCACTTGCATATTTCATAAAGTGCCTCAAAACACTCAAGACTTATTGGATGAATTTGATATAACCACATGTGTTTCTAAAAAACCCCATCCCACCGGCAGGAGCAAAGATACCAATTTTAGCATTTTGAAGTCACTCAATATGATCACACTGCAGTTTATATTTATAAGGAAAAATTAATGTTTATCCAACAAAAAAGTATTTTTAAGGTTGTCTTTTCTAATTCTTGGTCTTAAAACTCAAACAATAATTATTATTCTAAAATTGTTCATCCAATACTAAAACAGTACGAACCTTATGTTAATCAAAACTTTCTGATCTAAATACTTACTCTGGCTAAACTAAATTCCAGCTAAACAAATATAATTATGCCAAAGTTCAACTTACAACACCAGAGAACCCTGCAATCATGGACTCCCTTGTGGCAATGAGCATCTATAAAGGGAGACAGTTTAACCAAATACCAAAAAGTTAAAAACTCAAATTGGGCAGATTTGTACATATCAAAACTAGTTATATACAAATATTGTTCCAGACAACCAATCACAGTATTGCAATTAGAAAGTTATCAGCATAAAATTCAAATTAAAGTGCCTATAACACTAACAATTATTTTTGTTACCACTAAAAGTGTTTGGAAACCAAGAACATTTAAGAAAATAATTTTTGAAATTGGTCACATTCTCGACTTTTTATTCACATTTCAAGTTCAATTCATGTTGGTTCATGACCGCGTTTTAAGGGGACTGGATTATGATGTCACTTCCGGCACACTGCTGTATCAAAACACAGCAAGATGAACCCAAACGAATCACAGATTTTTGATTCAGAAGTACATTCCAATTCCTCATAAATTCTCAGTTCTTTTGTACTTTTGTGTTTAGAAAGATCTCATTTGCTCAATGTTTGAAGTCGGAATGATGTCACAACCTATTCCCTCAAAAATGTAGTCATGAACCAAGAAGTCTAAAAACTTTGCTTGTTCAAGCCACTGTAGAAAAAAAAACAATTTGACCAAACTTCGAAAATTTTTGGAAGAGGTAATTTAAATTGTGTGTGAAATGATTTGATCCCAAAAAAGTTGTTAGCGTTATAATGTGCATTTTAAATTATTATTTCGAAGAACATATTACTTTTCTCTTCATCTTTCTCATTCACAAAATTAGTTATACTTTTAATTAACTCCTTGCTTAAAAAAATTGATCGTTGACAATTAATTAAAGCTCTAAACATAAAAGACAATTATAATTACAGCAGTTACTGATGTTTTAAAATTGACTTATCTCTTTACTTCTAGGCACCATATTTGATGGACTGAGGTGCGATACACACAACCTGTTTCGTCACATTGTTGGTCTTTTGGAGGGGACACTTTTTGCGGGAAAAATTTAAAATTCTACTAGCTGTATCTTGGCATACTTACATTATTTGTATGTTTCTTAAAATTAGCAAACCAATGTTTTTATGATATACTTTTTGAAAATTGAAAAATTGACTTCATGTCATATGCATGCTCAGACTTTAATGAAACAAAGAAACTAGTTGTGATACACACCTGTAATGCCACAGTATATGTTAGAAGTTTTCCTGTGAGAGGTAGACCAAAGAATAACACGCCATCAACAGCAGGGGCATCGGCATAATACTGAACAAGGCAAGCAAAGAGCATTCCAAACAACCCAGTGGGGAGTGGTTGCACAGGGATGCCATAATGGCGCAGTGTAAGCACAGAAACTATTTGAAAACCAGCCGCCAGAATAGAACTTGCAAACACAAATGACTGGAATGGAAAATTAATGAAAAAATGTGATCAGTACCTCATCATGAATCTTTCACTGGGACTGTTATCAAAAACCATTATTCAACAAAATCTGGTATTTTTGACACAATATTTATGTCAGCTGACATACCAATGTTCAGTATTACTTACAAGTCTAATGGTCTTTGGTATCTATACAAAGCTACAGAGCTTTGGAATGTTTGTTGGTGAAATGAATGAACAAAGACAGGCTTAAATTATTTTATTTAATAAAATATATGAATTAGGTTCCCTAGGCCTGAAGAAATGTAAAAGGAAAACTTCAAGTTTTTATGAACTTTGTAAACTGTTCCAATCTGCATGTTTTTTATAAAATAAATGGTTCTACTTTCATTTGACTGCATATTCAAGTAATTTATTAAAAGTTATCATCCAGAAAAGACGACAACTTTTCTTGGACAACCAAATGACTTAAACTTAGAGAATTTTGCACTTGACTTGTTAATTTAATATTGCTTAAGTGACTAGAATATTAACCACAAAAAGAGGCTCTGGGAAGGAATTCAAAATAACCAAAGTTCTTGAAATGTTGTACAACTGTTATGAGCTTAAACAATAATTTTGTATAAAACTAAATAGAAACCATTAATTATAAAGTATATTATAACATTTTGAACTTATCAACAGGAAATATTATTTAATAATATAATTCTAATAATTACAACATACTTATTAGAAACATATAAGTCAATGTTTTGCTTTTTAATTCAATTAACCCCTTTGCTACCAAGGATGTATATATAATTCATGTCCTCAGTTGCGTCACTCAATGACCAAGGACATAAATACATATGTCCTCAAACCAAACACTTCATCCATTGCCCGGTTGCTCAAATAAAATCACATCTTGTACTCTGGTGGCTGAGAAAATCCAAAATGGCTGGCTGTCTCTGGGTAGGAGATCTTGGTAGGGATTAGGGGTTATTGTTTAAAATGAAAGCTAAATAAATTAAGAATTCTAAGACATTTTTCACCCTGCAGTTATATTTGGTAAAACTTAGCATACACTTGGTAGTTAGAAGTCAAAACTAGCAAGGGTATACTAACTTCAAGAATTATAACTACAGATAGCTCCAGAGCCAAAAACTTTATTGAAATTTAAGAAATCTTTTCCTCTACCTTTAAACAATTTAAGATACTGTACACGAAGTAACTTTCTCACCGCATATTTTGAAGAACCATAACGTCTTTCAAAAAGACGAAAGCAATATAACAGAAATGATCCACAGATCAGATCTCTTGTAGTGGAGTAATACAATGGTGATGTTATTGCATAATAGATCTGGAAAAAGAAAAAAAATCTTTTATTTGGCAAACTGCTCTAAGCTGATTACCCCTCTAAATAAAATAATAAGGATTTCAGTAAAGAGAAAATAGGAGGTAATAAAAGCAAGTCACTAAAGATGAAAAGCAAAAATCTCAACTGGTAACATGAAAAATAGGTGTTCTAGTTGGGAGAATTTACAATTGAAACATGCCATTTGGTGTGTTAGGGGGGTGAAGGTTTAGACTAAATAACTTGCTAGTTTTTATCAGTACTCAAAGCTTTATTTGCAAAGTAAAGAAGAATGCTTTGCAAGTTTTTAACACATGTATGCAGAGATCAATAATTCTTATATTGAAAAGTATTAACATGAAAATGCATCTTTTTTAGAGAACCCTAAAGTAAGCACACTCATGGATATGATTTGAGACTTTGAAGCAACAGCCCCAGACACAACTCTTTACCGTAAGTGTCTACTATCATTGCTTTCAACGAAACATAAAGTGAAAGTTCTGTCATTACTGAATGAATGAAACCAGTGAGTGAACAAAACTTTATTTACTAGACATTTAGTGTCTCATTCAGTCCAGAGACTGGTACATCCAATGCATGGGGCCCCTTAAATCAAAGGACAGACTACAGCACAGGGTTGGAACCTGTGTTGGTTAGTCTGTGGGTACTATAAGTCCCCCACTCGGAGAAGGCTGTGAAAATACTCAACCCTTCAGATGACTAGAAATAATGCACTTTTAGATATTACCCAAAATTTGTGAATGCTACTTAAATGAAAAACCCTATACAACCTCTATATTTTTTCTATTTTTAATTTGTGAAATGTTACCTGCATTTTTTGAACCATAACTTGCTGGGCCAGGTTACAGATCTGTTAGTTTTGCTTTATATTGGATAAGGTGCAGGTAATCTACCGGTGTGGGTTATCTGTTATATTTAAAGTTGATCTGGCTACAAGGTACAACACTTGTAGTGTTTTCAATAAAATGTTCTGCTAGATTTTATGTTATCTACCACTTTGTTTAATCTGGTCAGCATATAAGTTTCCCTTTGGTTTAATAAGGGTGCAGTTTATATGCCAGTGATGGTTGTCTGTTGTCTTTTGTTTCTCTTAGCCATAAAAATGTTGGGGTGCAGGTTATCCGAGTGTGTAAGGGTTATAGTCCAGAAAATACAGTAGTAAACAATGCTGATAACCACAACATAAAATTATATGAGTTCTAGTGAGGCCTTACCACTGGAATGGGCTATAATCGAAGTTTTGCTGATCTACAGTATCAACAAAGAACCCCATAAAAACACACAAAAGAAAAGAAAAAAAGTCTATGACCTTGGTGGGATTCAAACCCTCGACCTACGAAACCCCATGACCAAACTTCCAGCTGGCCCCGTAGCTCAGTTGGTCAGAGTGACAAAGATCTGTGTTGTTGGATGTGGGTTCAAATCCCATTGAGGTCTGAGATTTTTTCTCTTTTCTTTTGTGTGGATTAATGGGGTTCTTTGTTGATGCTGTAGATCAATGAAACTTGAATTACAACCCCTTCCAGTGGAAAGGACTCACACTAATCCATATATGTTGTGTTTACACAAATGCCACTGAAGGAGATCCATACTATATGGTTAATGCTGATAATAAATAATTTTATCAAAATAACAAAGTTAAAAGATACCAGCATACTATACCTTTGTGTTTCTGATAAGTGTAATGTAGCTGTGACTAGTAAAGGGATTTCTTGAAGAAGAAGCAATCAAGAGGTGGAGAAGAGAAGCTGTTCCTGTCACAACCAGTAGACCTTTACTGACTTGGGTTCGATCTACGAGTTAAATTTCGATAAATTTGCATTTTAACCATCACTGTTGGCCACTAAAACATCACCATTATTTAGACTTCATAAATAAATACAAGAACACTAGTACTGATAACTAAATAAATTGATAAAATTAGTATCTACTAGAGAAATCTAACAAATGAAGTAAACAGCTCAAATATATAGTGTTTCAGTTAATTTTTTAGGGGTATGGATAAAAAATATTAAAGGCAACTAAATATCTACAAATTAGATAATACTAACTAATAAAGAATGCCCTACTATGAATTTGTACTTTGTACACACAATCTTTATAAATATTAGACATGGTAATATTTATCACTATGCTTTTCATTTTCGTCAAATCGTTGCCAAACAAATCCTTTATTATCAATTGACTGAAATCTGTCACAGCTTAAAACTTTAAGAGTTCTTGTAAAACAAATAGTTATGGTCTAGTGTTTAAAAACTGTGAACATCTTGACACAAGCTAAACAAATGATCTGGCTTCTGACCTTGAAATTGTTCTGGCAAAAGCCTGTGATTAGCTATGGCAAATTTTCATCAAAAGTCAACAGAGCACAAACGGTGTTAACCATCCCTTGCCATAAATGCTCTAATTTGCCGCCGGGGGGCTTTTTCTTTTCAGACTTTCCAGATAGGGTTATTAGAGAGGGGGCTTATTCAAAAAACAGAAACATAACATGAAGTTTGGTTACCAAACACATTTACTTTAGCAATTAGAAACTAGAACTGTGTTCCTCTGGCTTTATAATCCATTCAGCACTTAATTTTAACTGAAACATTTATAACCATTAAAAAAAAAGTATTTCTGATATAAGATGGCTTATGGATTGGCTCCATTTGACTTTTATGTTTGGAGGAGGGGATGTAGTAGAGAAGGGGGAGGCTTGTTTAGAATAAATTCTAGACAGGGGGCTTATTAAAGAGGGGGCTTTTTTGAGAAGGACACTTATTTGAGCGTTTATGGTAAAACTATCTAAAATCCTGGATATACTTACTGTCCTCATTTTTGACAAGCAAAATAGTTTTCATCTCCAACATGTATTAAAACTCAAAAGTCTTATATTTGACACTTTTAAATATTGATTTGCAACTAGAAAAAAACCTTCTTGAATAATCTAAAAATAAATTTTAATTTAAAAACAATTATACAGTTGTTAGTATAAGAGACTGTGTGTATTGATGGTATACCAGAAAATTTCTTTAAGTGGCCAAACTAAACTATATAATAATAATAGTCTTTATTGGTCATCAGATAAAAACACCTATCCAATGTTACAATTTTAAACTATATACAATTAAATACATCTATATACAAGTTTACCCATTTAAAAACTAAGGAATCTATAAAACACTATATACTTATAATTATATTAACCTATTGATAAAAACACTCCTAAAACACTCCATATCAATTAAGATTCTATGGCTGCTTTTCCTTCTGAAGTTATATGTGTAGTTTTCTGTTTAGGAAAACACATTCCCAGCGGGTGACTTCCAAGGTTTGCTACAGGTTTAAAGATACTTTCGTCTTGCTTCTTTAACAGTGGTCTAATACCCATATATTTAGAGATAAAATGCCATTTGCGGCATCAATCTAGAAATTGCTAGAACATGTTTAGCCCGGTATCCGAGGCTCCATAAACTGACTACCCATAGGTGATGTTAGGTACCACTATGCTTTTTAAAAGATGGTCTAATTCCCTTTGTGTATAGCCTTCTTTCCTACAGACTCTGAGTAAATGATGGCATTCATTTGCCTTACACAATTTAGCCTTGGCATGTTCTGCAAACTTACAAGTGCTTTCAAAAGTAACATCCATTAAAACTAGAGTTACTGTACTATATATGCTGAGGTTACTATTGCAAATAGTGGAATACAATGCTTGGTTACCCGTTCTCCTGGTAAGTAGTTCTTTACACTTACTGGAGTTACATTATTTTTATATTGTTCTCATTAGCCCAAGCGAAAAATTTACCGACTAGATCGTCTGAAGGATCCCTAATATTTTTCCAAACTGGTGATACTCCCTCAGAGTGTTCACAGTTACATCCAATCAATTTTAAAAAACTTTATTTACGTGTCAAAGTATTTAGCTTGAGGTAGCTAATTGGGGACACGTAGTTTAAAGAGTCGCATTTTTAATCAGTCATTCTTACTTCCAACAATAAATCTGGACGAAGAAACTTTGACTTCAAATACATTTAAATGAAGAACAAAAAAATTAATTGAATCTTATTCTATGACTGAAAATCGGATCGGATAGAAATTATAAACATTACACTTTTGTACCACTTTATGGCCACTATCGGCCAATGTTAGTATATAAAGATTTATGCAAAAATATTACTCACACAGTATACGCTTAAACTTATCATTTAAGGGTTTCCCGTGCTATTATTCCAGATATTATATAATAAAACGAACTCAAGGTTTAAATGATGGTTATGAACTTACCAAAACCGGTTGATGAAGGCCCCGGGTACATTTAACTAGCCAGCCAAAGCAGATCGCAGAGGAACTCCGCTTGACTCGATAAGTGCAACCTTTCTCCGTTTATAATAAGGATTTACTACGCTAATGTGATTGAGTGGAAGACAGCAAGAGGAAGTTCTAAATTTATCTTCATTCACAACACTTTCGCTATGCAGTTGATAAGTAATAGTTATGATATGCGCGCGCACAACTTTTAGTACTGGGTCCAAGCTAAGCCCAGGCCTCCCTCGTATCCGTCGTATTTGCAAAAGTTATTTTTCTTGATTTTTACAATTATTTTGACAACGTACATTGAATAGAAAAGAATATTTAAAGCAGATTAGACGTAGACGCAGAGCCCTTCTAAAGTAAGAACATGTTTCCTGCGTAAGTGCTGTGAAAATTTTCAGACTAAGTTTCGCCTGACTAAAGACTTCGACAGTCACGAGCAAATCTCCTTTTTGAGGAGGGACAACGGACGCCACTGGATTGCTTACGAAGTGCAGCGAACAGCGTAACGCGGATTTGTAGCTAGCCAACTAGAGCACGAGAGTCATGCAACTTCCAACGCAAATATTTTTGTTGGACTACTTGTTGCTCGTTTTATCGTAGCTTTTCGAGAACTTTTCATACTTCCGATTTGACGATTACTTTATTAACTGTTAAAAAATGGCGACGAAAGAAAGTGCAGTGTACAAGGTTGAAGTTCTTCAGGAAGGCTACTCATACGTCGATGAAGAACAGAGGTTCAGGGCCAACGGTACTGTCACCCTTGTACATGGCCCTCAGCACAAGATTCTAGTAGACACAGGGAGCCCATGGAGTGGGACAGCGATTGTTGAAAAACTGAAGGATTATGGTTTGGAGCCAGATGACATTGACATTGTTGTATGCACTCATGGCCATATTGATCATGTCGGAAACTTAAATCTTTTTCAGAGAGCCAAACATGTTTTAATGCAAGACATTGGAACCCAACCAGACATTTATGAAAGCCATCAGTTTGACAAAGGTGTTCCATTTCATATTGATGGGGACTATGTGTATGTCATAGGGACCCCAGGCCACACCCATTCTGATGTCAGTGTTGTGGTGAAGACTCAAGATAAAGGGACAGTTGTAATATCAGGTGATTTGTTTGAATGCGAGAAAGATGAGCATATTTGGAGGGAAATCAGTGAGTTCCCTGACAAACAGAAAGAAAACAGGAAAAAAATATTGGCTTTGGCTGACTACATAATCCCTGGCCATGGAGCAATGTTCAAAGTGACTAAATCTTGATAATTGAATATTTCCCTGGGGCAAAACACTGACTCTTAATATAACTCCCGAATAAACACATATGTGTAGGTTTATTTTTTTGAGCAAATTTTCCTTCCTATACAGGCCTTATATGGGTCTGTACAATTTTTAGTGTTTGGCTGTTTTCACATCCTATTTGAACCTCATTTGGGTCTCTCTGACTATTGAAATCCAGCATTTTTGTCACTTTCATCCACCCGTGCAAGTTACTCTCTAAAGATATTAATTTAAGTATGTATTTTTTCTGAACAAATATAAAATTTGTGTTTAGAACATTTCATTTTAAAATACTACAGCGCTGTGCACACCATTTCCACCCTATACTATTATTCTGCCCTATACTACTATTAAATTTTTCAAAAATCATCCACCTATACTACTACTTTTCCTCTGTATGCTTATTCAGGAGTTAAGATTACTCACATGACCTGTACGGGTACACCCAAAGCCTATTCCCCCAAATTCAGTTGAATCCCATCGATCAACTAGCACAAAAAATAGGCCCACAATGCGTGCGTGTAGCTACTGCATTCTTGTTTCCATGGATATGTAAATATGGTGCTGTTTCGTATGTACAGCTATTTTAGAATCAAAAAGGTTGTCGTAAGGACTACGCGCCAATACCACTTACTGTTTAGTTATGGATTACATATAAGATTCGTATACTGAATGACTTGCCCTATTGCTTGAGATAAGTGGTTATTTGACAAATGACTGACATTCTACAACATGGAAATTGGTCGGTGCTCAACCAGAACAATAGGTTTGTACACTCGACAATATCTTTTTCAAAATTTTATTTTCAATGGATTTCCCTTAGCAAGCTCAGATGCGGCTAACAATAACAGGGAGGCATTGTTTTCTCATCAAGAGATAACTCCTTGTGTAACTTCAGCCGTAGAAGTAGCTAACAATAACATAAACACATGAAGAATTTTTTTCTCATCAAGCAGTGAGAAAAATTCTCGGGAATCTTTGTGTGACTAAGTCTTGTGGTTACAAGTTACAGTGGGAGAAAATCTCGGGAAAATTTGTGCGGTCTTACACAGCGTACCAACCTAAAATCGACTCTATCCATCAAACGGATAGCATTGTACTGACTGTCGCGCATGCGTAGTTGCTTCAAAAACACTGACAGGTCATTTTTAAGCCAATTATTTTTAACTATGTACACTTTCTATATATATTTTACCCCAAAGTTAAGAATTTTCCATTTTGAAACTAACAGCCTAACTTAACGGATTTTTTTTACTGTGTATACTGACAAATACCAACACTCTTCACAGCTTAAGAAATGATCAAAAAGGTGGAATTAAGTACATATGAAGTAAAAATTTTTTATTGCTTCAATGGATAGACCTTGGTAAATGAGGAATAGTGGTGAAAAAAGTTTGTCAAAATCTTTTATGGTTCTTAAAATATTTAAAACATTTAAAGTTCTTAAGTGATGATGTCATGAGTGGTTCCGACAAACTTGCATCTTTTAAAAATCTGCATCCAATCCATAACCTTGGATGTATTTAAGTTAAGTTAGGCTGAAGATGTATCTCAAAGTAGATTTAGACAATTAGTCTAAGCTTGACTCAAATTCATCCAAAGGTTATCGATTGGCTGCAGATTTAAAAAAAATGAACAATTATCAGAACCACTCATGACGTCATCAGTTGAAGACTTTAAACGTTAATATTTCAACAACCATAAAAGAAAGACTTTGACAAAATGTTTTCACTGCTATTCCTCATTTGGCAAGATTTATCAACTAAAGCAATGAAATTTTTCACTTCATATGCACTTTAAGCCCACAAGAAGTTGACATTAATTTGATTAAGCTGGCAATTCAAATAACCAAGTTCTACTTAAGTGTCGTAAAATGGCTTAAAAATGGACCATAGAATAAACCAGGGGAAATTAGCTGAAAATAGTGCAGCATTTGAAATTAATGTTTACTATCATAGTCGAACTGTACTACACTTTGAGGTATCTGTGGATGTTAATTATTGACTACATCAACAATTGGTGGTTGAACCAGGGGGGAGCTTTGGTCCCTCCAGCCACCCCCCCCCCCCCCCCCCCCCATTGCCTATAATTTCTGGCTAACAACAGGAACTCTTTAATAGGTATTTCAATTTTTAGAACAGAACTACTGTAGTTTCCACTGTGCACCCCCTTCCCCAGTAATTCTTTGCTTTCACTGCCCATGGGTAAGGTCTGAACTTCATGTAAACAGCACTCCACCCCTTTAAATTCCCATTTTGATTTTTGGTGGAACTTTGGGGAGTACACCCCCATTCAGCATAAATTTGAGGAATACACCCCCATTCAGCATAATTTTGGGGAGTACACCATATTCAGCATAAATTTGAGGAATACACCCCCATTCAGCATAATTTTGGGGGGTACACCCTATTCAGCATAAATTTGAAAAATACAACCCCATTCTGCATAGTTTTGGGGAGTACACCCTATTCAGAATAAACTTGAGTAATACACTCCCATTCAGCATAATTTTGGGGAGTACACCCTATTCAGCAAAAATTGAGCAGTGTACCCCTATTTAGCATAATTTTAGGAAGCACACCCCCATTCAGTATTGTTTTGGAAAGTACATCTCATTTACGTAGTACAACCAATTCAGCACAAGTTAAGGGAGTATACCCAAAATCGGCATAAATGAAAGTACACCTTCATTCATTTTTGTTTTGGGAAGTACACCTCATTCAGCATGATTTTTGGGGTTGTATCCCTTTCAGCATAACTTTTAGGGAGTACAACCCATTCAGCATGTAAATTAGGGAATCTACACCCCTATTCAGCATGGTTTCGGGAGAACACTCCTTTCAGCGCACCTTTGTGTAGCACAACCAATTCAGCACAAGTTAAGAGAGTACACCCCCAATCGCCAGGTATGGCTGGCCTATTAAATATCCATATTCCGAGGCCAAAAAAATGCGAATATTCATATTCCAATTTTCCGCTTTACCCCCGAATATAATTTGTAATGATCAGCGACCGTCTGCGATTATGAGTCCCACAAGCCATAGCGAACCTAAAGTACCGGCGCGTTCGGGAAAAGAATATGGCTGTGTTGAGCAACTTGCTTAGTTTTCAAGCTGCCCTCCTTTTGAGTCATAAAAAACTACTGCAAATAAGAAAAAGGTCGAAAGGAAGACTCCAGTTCTTGGTCAGGGAAATGTTTCTTCAACGACGAGAACGCGGTCAACTTACAACTCGATAGAGAGTGTTTCTTCAGTTCTCATTTGACAGTTTCTTGCACGTGAAACAATTGTATGTCGGCGACTGTTGCAGACCGTCCCAGGCATGTGTTCCCATTAAAATCTTTTTTATTTGTCGGCGCGGAAAGTAGATCCTGATTCGTTCAGACCATGTGTCTCAGACCGACGCAGACAAATGTTTTGAGTATTTCCATAAGTCAGGACGTCGTCGATCGTTATAGATCATATGGCAACCGACGCCTACCAGACTTAAATAGATCACGAAAAAATTCCCACACCTGTCAATCAATCATTCCTGTCGCAGCGAGTCCTTCAGGCTTTGGTGAGGGAACACGCAGAAATTGCGGTGTTAACTCGGAAAGAAGCAGAAAGAACAAACTCAACCATAGGTAAAACCCTTGTAAAAGAACTAGCTTACGAACAAAGCAGCCAGGACGAAGACCAACTTTAAAATGATTCATGACTTGTCGGTTTGCATCTACGAAAAGTAGTTTAGCCACGACTAAGCGCGCTCAGAGGGGGGCGGCTTCAGAATAGGGGAGGGAAAACAAAAGCCACATTGGCTAAAAAAATTAACATTGCGTTTTGTTTTCTTCGTAGGTTTGAATTTAGAATTAATGACGCGAAGTACGAGCTAAAGACATTTATTATTTGTTTATTGCGATAACAGTTTGCCAATAAAAAAAACGCTAAGTAGTAAACCCCACCAATCAAATTTGCCAAGGTCTTGCACAAATGTCGATTGGGGAACC
The DNA here is from genome assembly GCA_026413305.1 of Hydrozoanthus tunicans. Taxonomy (NCBI): domain Eukaryota; kingdom Metazoa; phylum Cnidaria; class Anthozoa; order Zoantharia; family Hydrozoanthidae; genus Hydrozoanthus; species Hydrozoanthus tunicans. The sequence continues at coordinate 22,998 of JAOBAT010055824.1, forward strand.
TCACTAAAACGTATTGTGCTCTTTCGTGAGCCAAAACAAAGTTAATTACTGAACCAACACACGTAGCAAAAAAACATGTGCAGTTTTAATTTGTAAGCTAAGCACAACAAAAGGACTCAAATGATATAATCAGCCATGTAGCCATGCATTAATTGGTGTTAAATAAAGCAAGTTCTACACTAACAAATAACGTAAAGCGTGGCTGACACCCTATTTATCTTTGCTCAAATTTATGTTCGCACGAGCGCTGCATTTGATGCTTTGGCGAAAATTCTTACAATACATTTGATATTCTATCATTTTTCTTTAAGCTACATAGCCGTAGTTTGAAATTGAATTTGATCGTCAGTACCTTATTTCTTTCAAGGTCAAGTTAGTTTTAATACTCTGTAATTTCTGCATCGTTCTCAACGTTAAATGTTCCTTCAGTTCAGGATCTTTGAGTCGCGTTCGTACAGTAGCCGCCATTTCTATATAGTTAGTGTTTCAAAACCAAACAGCGTGTCGTCAATACGCCGAAGCACCACGAAGAAAGATGCTTCTGAGGAATCAAAGATGAATAGGTCTGTTAGAAACGCAAATTCTCCGGTCAAGAGGCCCTTTATTTCGCTGTAAACACCAAATGGGAGAATGATCTTTCCAAGCTGTCTTGCATACAAGAGTTCTGCCTGGCAATATTCACTCTTTAAGTACTCTTCATTTAGCCAGACAATGAAACAGTCGCACTCTTCAACTGCAACCTTTAGTGCTCCTTGTAGTTTAGCACCCATTCTCATGTCAGCTTTATCCAGCCATGTTTGGTAACCCAGAAATTTGAGCCCATTTCGAAAAGTCTCCATCAGTGGCTTGTCCTTGGACTTATGGCTTAAAAAGAAGCGGAATTGTGGCCTGAATTTTGTATACTTAATCTTCTTTATCACAAGAGGCAAGATATTGTCTTCGAGGTACTTGCGAAGCTGTTCGGCCGAGCCTACGTTGTCGTTTAACAAACGAAGTTCCTTCCGGTTTGCCAGCTCGTCTTCCATGTCAAATGAGTCCATCTCTTCAGAGCATGTTATTCCCAGGTAGCTGCACTTAACAACCCCCATCGTCCAAACGTCTTTCTTATAGCCGTATTTGAAGTTTGTTAAACGCACCTCAATACCTTTTTCAAGAGCGTAGTCAAAAGTAAATCGAAGCCACCAGAATCCAGTTTTTGCATTTAGTCCACGGTTCTCTTTTATGTCAATGTTGTACTTGTTCAATAAAGTTGATTGAATCGGTTTCACTTGTAACTTGGAGAGATCCATTTTTGCCGTCGCCATAGTCAATCTAGTAGCAGTGGTTACGACTTGCTTCGAGTCGAGCTAAACTAACGGCAATAAATATTTACATATTTCCCAGAAATTGAAAGCGGAAGTACGATAACCTGCTGTGCTGCCAGTCAAGAATACAAATTATATGTACTTAAAAAAGGGACAAAACCTCATAATTTATGGATCTGTGGTAGCTATTTCTTAAACTTATCGGCCACGATTACAGCTTCAACTATACAAATACCATTTTGGTTTACGCATACAACTTAAGTTAGCTAAATCAACAGGAAAAAGGGTCTCTCTCACGTTTTGTAAAGACTATCTGGTTCAATATACTGACACGCATGATTAACCTTTTGAAACGTTAAACCCGATCACAAAGACCAACTTGCCAAAGTTGGTCCTTGTAGCTTGCTATTAAATTGAGAATAACCGTATCCAGACTTGTTGACTGTCAATAACAAAAAAGCTGGCTGGCAAGGTTCGGTTTCAAGCTATATTTCTATGGTGGTTTAATCTTTTTTGTGTTCTTTGACACCACTTCAAATTAAGTCAAAATGATAGAACATAAATAATAAAAAATAATTAGTTAATATATACGGACATTGTTGTATGTCTTTGTTCGCCATTTCCTTTCGTTTTCTGGTCTTGACCCCGCATAAAACGTGCAGAAAACACAAAAGCCTTTGAAATGCAAATCAACAAATAGCCAGTCGAGTCAAAATATTCTCACTGACACCTGAAGCAAAAATCCCGTTTACACTGCAGAAAAAACAGAAAGGCAAGGATGATTTTTGGCAAGGGTAAAATTCAATTCCATCGAGGATGAATTAAAAAGGGACTTCCTAAAAGTCGAAAGGAATCGGAAAGGTAAACGCAGTTTGCATAGTCCAATTCATCCTTACCTTGACGAAATTCAATTTTCAGCTTGCATATCATTAATATTTTATGCATTTTTTGTATTTTTCAAGACAAGAGATAAATTAATTATGCAATGCTGCTTTCTCGTGGGATACCGTGGAAAATGCCACTTTTCACTTGTATTTTCTTCGTATATCCACTCGCTTAAAGGCTCGTGTGTATACGGAAAATACAAGTGACGCGTGGCATATTCCACGGTATCCCACTCGCGATCGAAAGCATTGCATAACTAGTATTTACCGCGTATTAAGCTCGATATTTACATAGTAGATCGGTAAAATACAGAGCGTATCAGCCATCCATATCAATCACACGTGGCGATATAAAAACAGCCAATCAGAACGCACGATTTCCATATTGGTATGAAACTTTTCCCGCCGTTGAAACATTTTGCCAATCTACTTCGTTGATGATTGAAAGAATCTCGATATAAGTATGTCAGTGATAAAAAGAAAATTACATGGCCCCATGGATATACGAATTTTATCTTCGAATGTTGAAAAAATACCTCACCAAAGAGCGCCGGCGTCTGCTTTCGCGAGCTGACGTTATTCCCTGGCTTAGACAGATTCTGCCGGGCAACTTTTGAGCAACTTTTTGAATTTTGAGCATTTTTCTAAAAATATAGTTGAATATTACAATAAAAAAAAAAAAAAAAGAATTCCCTGTGCGTACACCATCTCTTAGGTAATCTGGACGCTCTGTATCAAATCCAAGTTTTGAGCATCTAAAATTTGATTGTACGTAGTTATACCATGCAAGACCGAAAAGACATAGGCTGCGCATAGCCGCTTCATTTTTGTATTAATCATCTATGAATCAGCGCACCGTTATTAAATGCTGTTCTGTGAGTCCAAAATGAACGGTGATTGGTCGATTTGATAAGTGTAGAAGCCGATTGGTTGGTTTAAAAGTAGTTGGTTTGATGTAGAAACCAATCGGCTTCTACACTTAGCAAATCGACCAATCGCCGTTCATTTTGGACTTACAGAACAGCAACAACGTGGCAATTGAAGCTTTTTTGAGGCATTTAAGCTTTTTGAGACTTTCTTTCACGATTGAGAGTCACTCATTTCGGATCAAGTTCAGGTAGCGAACCCTTAGAGCAGTTGTTTTAGATCTATTATTTCTGTTATTTGCATTTTTTTTTGCGAAAAGCTTTTTCTGCCCCGTGTATTATAAATTTCCAGCTGTTCGATCTGTCGGCCTTTTTTAAACCTTTAAGGTTTTGCTTACACAAGTTGGACATCTGTAATCAATTGAACATTTGACTTGAGACGACAAATTCTCAGTCAGCGTTTGCGAATAGTTTTATTTTCCGTTTCAACTAGTAAACAACTGGTATGTAAAAAATTATAATTAAGGTTAGAAATTTCTCGCCAAAACCGAAAGCTTCTGTCCACTATAATTAAGAAAACATGGAATCCATTGGGTATCTCAAATTACCACAGTATACATTAAACTGAAGTCTGCATAAATGCAGAACACAGAATTTGTTCTCTGATTCATATGTACGCTAGTTATAGCCGTTAGATTGTCCGAGCGGAGAAGGCATGCACCTAAAAACACCTAAAGCAACGGACGCTTAATAAGTAATGTTATGCAACGCCTTAATTTTGCTGTTGTTTAGAAGTATCGGTATTGTTACCTCCATGTGTGGAGCAATGTTTTATATTCAAAGAACAACTTTTAAGCAATTTTTCGAAATTTAAACAACAAGGACATTTTTGTACAACTCTAAGGATTTTTTGAGCAGAATTGCCAGAAATGTCTAGTTGTTCCCGTGTCGTAAAAGAAACCATTACGAGCAGGGCAGAGTCACGCCACAGTATTTGAATGGCAGATCAGTTTTTTGTGGGTCTTAATGTCTTAGCTGCACAAATCGTTTGCTTATTTAAATTATTTCCGTATTTCTTCTCAACCTCGTTCCCAAAGCGCCTTTCCCTCCGTTTGTGGGCACCTACAAACAGAGGAAACACTGCGCCGAGGATGATCTCTTCTATATTCCTCTCTTATTCCGCCCCGTCCTCCCAAATCTTTAAGGCATGACTACACAATGCAACAATGAAAGAAACGTTGCACGCAGCGTTGCGTGTGATAGAAACCGATCCAACTCCTTCAACATTGCAACAACAATTTCACCTGTGGCTACACCGGCGAAGGATTTCAGTTACGCGCAAAGTTGCACCATGATGCAATGTTGCACCATTGAATCCATATCTTTAATATCACTAGAAAATAGCCGTCTGGTTTAATAAGTCCACTCTTAAGACATGAAAATATCTGATTTTCTTTGAATTAAGTGGCCAGTTTAATTTATTTTGCCCAAGATACAGAATAACTTTCTATTGTTGGTACTCCGGCAGAATGTTTCTATGAGAAAGCTGAGTACGGTCATTACCACAAACTGACCTTGCTTGTCTGTGTAATCGGTCTTTAAATAGTCTCCTAGTGTATCCCCCTTCCCCCTCCCT
>JAOBAT010055835.1:0-25062 GCA_026413305.1 Hydrozoanthus tunicans
TAGGGATAAAAATTTTCTACCCTAAAAAATACCTTCGGTTTTAAAATTACCCTAAAAAATACCAATTGAAAGCTGAAGTTTTCCCCTGGGTAGCTAGTGGGTCGGCGCTAAGTCCCCTAGTGTTGTGCTGAACGTGATATGCAGTAAACAATGGCACGCGCGTAGTAGAACGTTCGCCAAAGGACTTCTTATCAGCACGCACGTTTGCTAAAACTCAGGACTGCAAGCAGTCCAATAGCTTTGCGTTTTTAAACCCTAAAAAATACCGGGCTCTTGGTTTAACACCGGATTTCTTTTTACAACCCCTAAAAATTACGACGGTCATACCTACCTTCCCAATATAGGGAGTACCCCCAGGATTTGCAACTCACGTACCACTCATGATCACGTAAACTTCAGTAAAAACCCGTGTATAAGAACCGACATTTTTCAACTTAGCATAAAAAGGTTCTTATAGAATGCTATTCAGTGGGATTTTATGTTATTTAGCTTCTTAAACAGGTTCTTTTGAAATTGATGTGAGCACAGCGATCAGTAAACTAAGCCAACTCAGTAGTACAGGGCAGATGTGAACAGGAATACAAAGTTGTACTTGCAACTTGTAACTTTCTAAAATACCGTTTCGATGATGATAATCGAACAGTAAATTTGTGTTCATAACGTATTAACGTGCATGTCTCCAAAAGTCAAGTCCCAGTCATAGCTCATTTTTTTTTAGTTTTAATGACTGAAACCTAAGCATTTTTTGTTTAGATTTTTTCTTTTTGCCTTCATTTTTGTATAACAAGAGGCTTTTAGAACAGTTTGTCAGTCAAGTCTTGTTGTAGGCAATTTTTTTTTCACTTTGTCCCAGTCCCTAACAAAGTCCAGGAAATTTGAAACATGAGAAAAATTACAGTGGAACTGAGGCGAAATCTTGACTCGAGCGCCTTCCGGCCCCGAGTAATAAGAATCTCGATCTAATTTTAAGCTAAAAGGTTCTTATGAAAGGGGCCTTAAAAATGAAAGTCTAGCCTAACAGGCTCTTTTAAAAGTTCTTTTACCCAGGCCGCCTATGAAGGGTTTTTGGCGACAGGCCACACGGTCTTAAATTTAGGCGACAGACAAGTGTCAAATGCCGACAAGCGACAGATACTATTAAAAGTGCTACAATTTGCGACAGCGACAAAGGGCATCTGAGATCAACTATGTACTAAAATATCCTGGAATACATGTAATCAGTTTCTCGCGATATTTTAAAACACGGTAATGAGACAGACACATTTGATCGCCATGTTTACTTGATTGTTTTTGACAACGACTGATAAACTGGAGCTGCAAAGGAATTAGCAAAGCAAATAACTGCTTAAGAACTGAAAAGTATGAAAGCAGCTTTTTGTTCAGACAAAATTGCGACAGCGACATTTTACAAAAAGATGCGACAAACTGACCAAAAAATGTGCGAAAAGCGACATCTAGATCTTGAGAACCCTTTTTAGTGGCAGGCGCTGTTTGCAGGCTGTTTTGGGATTACTAAATTGTAAGGAGGTCTGGGCCGAGTTTAAGCAAATTTAAGTTAGTTGTGAAGAAAAAAACCAAGATGGCGGGTTATCCAGGTTGGGGTGGACAACCTCAACAATATGGCGCCCCTGGCAGTTATGGCGCTCAACAATATGGAACACAACCAGGTAAAACAGTCTGTCATAAATGCTGTAAACTACTTTTTAAACAACTTCATTTGCCGAAGGAGCAGACAGTGAACCGGTGTAGTTGTTCACCTTATTATATATACCGAAGACAAGTTTACCCTTTCGCCCTTTATCACCGAAAACACAGCCCACTGACTGGCCACATAGGTTTTCTGTGTACCCTTAGTAGCGATTGAACGACAAAATCCTTTTTGGTTATGAAGAATAGCTTGTTTTTAAAGTGTTAAAGCCGGTTTTTGAGTGTGAATGGGATTTACAGTAACTGATTTCAAGAGCATTCTTTCTGCATTAATTTCTGCGATTCTTTTGATTTACGGCATTTATGTTTGAACAAAATGTGGTTTTGAGAATGAATGGACCACCTAATGTTCGATTTGTGAATTTCTGTTTATTGGTTGAAATCGATCGATACATGTCGATTTCCTTATGCGTATTTTGCTTGAATAAGAAAGTTTTGTCTAAAATCACTATTCTTAATTAGTTAACTTTTTAACAATGATCAATGCTGGTGGTTGTTGATGGTGTTGGGTAACACTGAAATATATGTTAAAATATTTGTAAACTATCATTTTGATACCCAAGAATGAAGATTTATCTACCAGTTAATATTATGTATTTCTAGCTCAGTCAGTTCATTTTGCAGGTCAGTATGGTGCACCAGGAGGCTATCCAGGGGGCTCATTTCCTGGAGCTCCACCACAGCCGGGCTATCCCCCAGCCCCCATGGGTGGGGGTTATGGTGGGCCCCCTCCTGGAGCCGACCCAACACTTTGGAACTGGTTCATTACTGTTGACAGAGACAGATCTGGCCAAATTACTGCTAACGAACTCCAACAGGCACTTATCAATGGTAACTGGACACAGTTTAACGCAGAGACCTGTCGACTAATGATTGGTTAGTGAGTGAAACAAGCTCTATTCTCTCTTAGTATATACTTTGTATTCTGTAGTGTGGGAAAGTAGCAGAGGGATGCAGGCCAGCACAATCTACAGTGGAGTCTTTGTTTTACGATACTCAATCAAACAATATCCTCAATTTTACAATAACGTTTCTTTCTCCTGAAAAAAACATAGTAAAAATATGTATGAAAAAATCATGACCTTGATCTAACGTATATATGGTGCAACAATATAGATATCCTCGTGCAACAATGAAAGTCTATTCTCCCAAGCATCAAGTTGACCTTGATACTGTACAAGGATATATAGCTGATTCTGGTTATCAGTTGAACATAGACTGACAAACATGAAAGTACAAAGTGGGTTTTTGTTTATGAAATGTGATTCAGTGATCAGCCTAAATTGCAATACAGCACAGTGTTTGAAATAATTATGTAATAATTAAATACAACGGACTTACGTTGATGAACATTTTTACACAGTGTATAAAAATGGTTACAAAGAAAGGCAGTCTCAATACAATGGTATTTTCTATAAATTTCTTCTACTTCATATCATAAAATCTAGGGTCTCGTTGCAACAGTACCTCAGTTTTATAATGCTTTTTATTTCTTTTTATGAAGCATATTGTAAAATCCAGGTTCCACAGTACTTGACACAATATTAAAATATGATAATTATTGTTAGTAAAATCATACTAGTGGTCTATCATGAATGCTGCATTCTGATTGGCTATGTTACTCATAGGCTATTAGTGATAGCCTACGAGTAGCGAAAAGTGCCGGATTTGAAAACAAAAACAATGGCAGCTGAATCGCGATTTGTGGAGGTTTCGGATGAGTTTTTGAGCTCTTTATTAGAAACACCAGTACCAAAAGCCATTAAGAAGTCAAAAAAATATGGGATGAAGATTTGTAATGGTACTGAACAAAGAAAAACAAAGTGAAAATAACAATTTTCGGGCAAATTAAGTTACAATGTTGACAAATTTAAAGTTCACAAACAATGAATGATCATAATTTTTGTTACAGAATGGTTTTCAAGCCAAACAAAGTTCACAACTTCAGTAGAAGAAATGTCCAAAGAACAGCTAAATGATTGTTTACAAATATTTTATGCTGCAGTGAAGCAAAAGGACGGAAAAGATTTTAAAGTTTCCTCGCTTTGTGCAATTAGGGTGGCTATTGATCGACACTTGAAGGAGTGCAATAAGTCTGGGTCAATTTTACAGTTTTATAAAAAGGTCATTTACTCCTGATTTTTGACCAACTAGACAGTATGATTTTACTAAAAGAATTATCCCTCTTGCCCTCATGGGCTATTGGCTTCTGTCCCATTCGGGCTCAAGGGATAATTCTTTTAGTAAAATCATACTGTTAAAATTATATGATAATCTTCAGGGTATAAGTTTGTTATAAATTTGAACAAGAGATTGATCCAAGCTAGGCTGTTTTCTTCTTCTCAAAGGTTTATCCACTATACTGTTTTGTTTAAAATGCAGGTATGTTTGACAGAGACCAGTCTGGTACTATAAATTTTCAAGAATTTGCCAATTTATGGGCCTACATCAATCAGTGGAAGGGAGTTTTTGACCGATATGACACTGACCGCTCAGGCCAGATTGAAAAGAATGAATTATACAATGCATTTACCCAAATGGGGTATAATGTGTCCCCTCAGTTTGTGGATCTCATAATTTACAAGTAAGTAAATAACTATTATTACCATCAATATTAACCAAACAGGTGAAAAGCATTTTTTACTTGCTCATATTGGCTCATTGATAGGTAAAAATCCTGTGTTGTTTAGTGCAGGTCATTCAACTGCAAAAGCTAAAAATTAGCATCTTGTTTTGCTTCTGTTTTGGAAGATGAAATTTAAAAATAAAATGAAGAAAGAACACTAGTAAATCAAAAAGAAGTTCTGTTTGGTTATTACTAATAAAAATACAATTATCCTTTTACTACTAAGTTACCTCCACTTTTAGGGATATTTGTTAGTTATAATATGGCTGGCTAATCTCTAGCTCATCCCAAAATGCAACAAATTAATGTTATTGCTGCAAGCAAGCGGAGTGAGCAGTCAGGTCAACATTTGTCTCAAGTGACAATTTGGCTGAGTAGGTTTTGGCAAGAGTATATATCTGTCCTATCTTGATTCTTGTTTGGGTGGGCTGGCTGACTGGTAATACATTATTTTGTAAGGATGTGGTGCATCATGCTTTTGTTTGCAACTTATATGTTGGTATATGTAAACAATGTCAAACACTGATTTAAGTCATGATAGGGTTTTGTTTTTCGTTTTGTACGATGACTGCTACTCAACTTTGACGGCTGATTGAACCAAATCAAAGCTGCAGTAACAGCTGCTGACAAGTCTCATGGCAAAGCATATAGAAACCAAACCAACTCAGGCATGTTGGTTTCCTCTAGACATGTTGCTTAGCAATATCACTTTGATGAATAGAATACTTCTGCTAACAACTTAATTAGAGACTGTTAAACATTGAATCTACCTTGCTACTTGTCACAAGAACCAATAGAACCACTACAAAACAAATGAAAGCAAAGTAATAATGTTTTCAGCTTGCATCACTTCACTTTCTATTAGAAACAGCTAGTTTGTAGTAAATTCTCTCAACTAGGATTCATGTATTTAACTATTAAAACAATTTGGGAGAATTAAGTTTTTCATCTTTAGTAGTTTACCTTGTTGGTCAACTCCCATTTTCTCATTACAAACGACTTGTTTTGTATGTGTTATGTTAGGAGAGATCGGATACTGAACAATTGACTATGGCTGAAAGGGTTGTGTAATTGATGTGAACAAGTGTTATTCTTGGTTTTCATGTGGTGTCACCATAATGCTAACTTTGAAACTATGAACTTTATGAAGATGTGCTGCTACAGTACATTGTTCCAGGTCCCTTTGACTTAGGTCTTCATGCCAAATTTCCTCGATTTACTTTAGTTTGTTGTTGAGATATCGGTTAAGCAGTTTGAGTTTTAAAGCAATGGTGAGTCACATATTTGAGGAGTCAAACTAGTGCAATGGTTTGGGAAATTTTTGTCTTTCCTACTTCTAATATGAACCAGTATTATGGTAAATAAGTGAGCTAAGTCAAACAAATGACATTTTGGTGAATATGTGTGGTTAATTGAGGGCTTTTGCCAAACTTGGTAAATTGGCAGCCTGTTTGTGCCTGTTCATGGATCCAAACATGGCAGTGCCATAAATTTAACAGCTGTAAATATGGCATGCAACCAATTGCCTGTTTTGTTCGAGAATGGTAGTAATGGCTTCAAATTTACACACAGAACATAATTTTGTGTTCGCTTTACGACTCTTTCTTTGTCATTTGGAGTGATATTTAAGGACATTTTTCACGCCACGTGACAAGTGAAGACCATAATTTTAGTTTAAAAAGGAAGCATTTTGAAAATGTAATATTTTTTATTTAATCAGATTTGACACCCATGCTCGCAGAAGTCTGAAGCTTGATAGCTTTATTCAATGCTGTGTGATGTTGAGGATGCTAACAGATGCTTTCCGAGCCAAGGACACAAACATGAATGGAACAATTCAAATTAGTTACGAGGAATTTATGTGTATGGCAATACTCAACAAACCATAAAACTTTAGAAACTAAGTAGTTAAGTACTCTGACTGGAATTTTTAAGTAAAGTTAAAATCAAACTTTGAAATCTATCATTTAAAGTTCAGAGTTCGGTTGTCACTCCAACCTTCATCCAGGGGAGTGAAAAGCTAATCTACTTTGCAAGTTTTTACAAGAATGTCTATTTTTTAAGGTCAAGTGCAGATATTCTTCAGTAAGACAAAATTTGCTGAGTGGGTCCAATGTCCAATTGATTTTCCACTCCTCCAGGAACTTTAAATAGTGAGATTTTTTTGTATATGCATGAATGTTGTCTCCCTCTTGACAAATTTTTAGATATTTCAAAATAACATTTATTTAATGTCTTTGATAAGCTTTGTAATCTTTAAATTTGTCAGTCAGCTTGTAGAATAGTTTTACACTTCCCCTGATGAAAATGGAATTATTCTAATTGAAATGCTGGGATTTTTGTGTTTGATTTTAACTTTTTTGTTGTAAAAAATAAACTCAGAGTAACTTTTTACTTTCTAATGTTCTCACATGGTAAAAAGCTGCAATCACCAAAACTGTGATAGCTTGACAGAACACATGGCTAAATAATCTTGATAGAATGTTAAGGTGTAATTCTCAAGACATCAGTGGAACTTGCATGAACTCTCTAATCCCTACCCCAAGCACCCACCTTTTCCCAAATACTTATGTTTCCCTTTTTCAACTATATAGTTGTGAAACTAGCATATTTTTTTATGTTTTTATTTCGACTCGGCTTGTTATAGCCTAATTTATTTTAATAGGTTTTTGTTGCGAAAACCTTAGGCGATAACAAACTTTAAGGTAACACAAGGATTAAGTTATTCCACTTGATCAAGTGAAAGTACATTCAATGCTTTCAAGCATTCCTCATACATGTAATAACTTGCATAATGCATTTATGCATGCCATTCTAATATTTTGCATGCAATAACTCAAAAGAGAAACAAAAGTAATTATACATGTAGTGAGTTATTCCAGTTGATTAAGTGAAAACTGTGTAGTACATTTAATGCATTCTAGAACTTTTTTGTTTTATATTTAATTATGACAGTGTGTAACAGTTTTAGGGTCAATAACAAAAAAAGCTTCATTAAAAAAGCAGCAATGTCTTAGGGCCTGTTCATATGGAGCCAAGGTGATTTTTTCTTATGTTCATATCAGAGAAATTGTGCATCGTCAATAGGCATGGGTACATTGGCAGCAGAAGCAAAAAACTTTGGTGGGGGGCTCGGAGGCAATTGTAATAGTTTGTTATAAATCTGAAATTATTATCAGAAGGTACTGTTGTTAGCTAGAAAATTACTGGGGGGGAGGGGGCAGTGCTTCTCCCACCCAACCCCTCCCTCTGGTTGTGCCGCCAATGATGTAGAAGTTGCTTTGCACCTTTCAGTTACCGCAGCTTTTGTTTTCCTGTTTTTGGCTCATGAGGTGGAGGAAACAACAAGCAAGGCGAAAAAACCGTATTACGGCAGAACTTTTACAAAAAGAAACTGTTGGTTTTCAAAAGCTGAAGCGACTTAAAGCAATGTTTTTTCGGTGAAGTAGCGTGGTATAGTTCTGTAAAACCAATCTGTTGAGGAAAAGGATTTTTAGTGGAAAAGCTCCAGAAGAATGGTTATGGGATATATGTATATATATATATAGGGATAGACTTATATGAACTTGGTATGAATGTGCAAAGGCCGTATGTTTTACAAGTACAAAAATCCCCAGCTTAGCCGGAGCCATTTTAGTTTTGTAGAACTAGAATTAATAAACTGTTATCTTAGGAAGTGATTCCTATGATATTTACAGAAACACGTGAAGTAACGTGAGCGGGTATGAGCTAGGAAGAGAGGGCCGTGACGCATGGGAATGTTAACAGATTAAAATTGATTGATCTCCTAACACTAGTATTTTGTTCCTGTGTAAAAGCTGTAGAAAACTATTCTGTAGGGGGAGTTCGGCCGATATTTGAGGGTACTTGTAAGAACGTGAGTTGATGTGTCTCAACTGATTAACAACGAGAACGAGAAAAGGCCTACTAGTAGGTTTTTACTATAGGATTCTAAACCCAGTCGTAATGATGTCGAAGTCATTGTCAGCTGGCCCACCATTCGGTATATTTTAGGGGTTGTAAAAAGGAAGCCGGTGTTAAACCCGAGAGTCGCTATTTTTAGGGTTAAAAACGCAAAGTTATTTGACTGCTTGCAGTCGCCGTTTTTTTTTTAAAAACAAGCGTACTGGTAAGAAGTTTTAAAAGATGTTCTTTGGCGAGCGTTTTTTTATGCGCGCGCCATTATTCATTGCATATCACGTTCAGCACAAGACGAGGGGACTTAGCGCCGACCCACTATCACCCAGCGAAACTGGGGTTTCAGCTTGCACGCATTTGGTATTTTTAGGGTAATTTTAAGAGGTATTTTTGGAGTGGAAAATTTGTATCCCTCGGTATTTTTCAGGGTATTTTGGGGACTTTTCCGACGGTCAACCCTATTCTTTTGATCCCGGAGTATCCCCCCCCCTCCCCTCCGGGGGTCCTTAGTTGCCTGGTACTAGCGCTTACAGCCTGCCAGAAGAACTAAACACTATCCAGTCTGACACAACTCTGCTTGGGTAAGCCTCAATCGAAACTTCGGTCCCCCCGAATCAAATTTTCTCCCGCGGGCGGCGCAGCCTCCCCGCAGTAGTTTCTAGTTTGGATCACGCAATGATCCTCCCTAACGCACAAGTGGGAGCGTTGCATGACCGACCGACTAGAAACTGCCGCGGGGAGGACGCGCTCCCGCGGGAGCTTTGGATTGGGGGCCAAAGTTTCGATTGAGACGTTATGTCAGTTTTCTTCTTCCGGCAAGCTGTTGGCACTAGCAACGATGCACGCCCTACAACTGTAACGCAGTTCACTTTGGTACGTTATACTTGTTACGCATCTTGATTCATTTTACTAGATTAGGTCCAAGTAGCTTGTAAAAATTGATTGAAATTTTGCCTGGCACCAGTTTGTTTCCATGTATTCTTATTTTTCAAACCTGAGTTTCTCTTGTTTATACATCAAACAGAAGTGTACATGTATAATAGATAAATTCAAAGATACAATAACTTTGGTTTTGATCTATATTTGTATGGTAAAATAATCAAGCGCGTCCCATCATCTCTTTAACATCTTTTGTTCGTGATCTGTTGCGTCATAAGCATTCTAACACTAACAGTTAAAAAAAGTTTAAATGTTTGAATGGCTCTGGTACATCAGCATCTTCACAGGTGATCACACGAAAACCGTGTTGTTGTTTATGCTCAACCCCAACCCTGTATGTTATCTTGTTGTTATGCTTGAAAAGTTCTTACGCTGCTTTTTCTCACGGTGGCATTTCTGGGTACAATGGATCCAACCACCCTCCCCTCCCTCGGGACCAACCACTGGTCACACTATTGTTAAAATGCATTGTTTTGCTGTCATGCTAGAATGACTTCATGTTTGTTTTCGCCAAAGGCTAAATGTCAGCAGGCGATTAAGTAGCGATTTGAATTTCTCACGACCGATAACCGAACATCAAGTGGTTTCTCGAAATCTCGCTGATCGAGCACGTAGACAGCGAAGGGATGCGGAACGCGTTTCAAAATCAACACTGATGGTTTTGTGGCGATTTCGCTTTTCGTTCAGAGAATATGCTGTCGGATTTATAGCGATGGCTAACTTTCGAACCGTTTGAGAGATTTTGTTGTTTGGAAACGGAACAGCAATTTTTCAGATCCTGACAGACTTTGTCAGAGACACTTTGTGCAAGATATGCAGTCAGAAGAGAATTTTGTCGACAACCCGCTCGTCAAGGTGAGTCGTCTGTTAAACTTTTAAAGGAAAATAGAGACGAATTTCAAGCGACTATGATCCTCGTTCGATCGAAAATGGATAATGCATGTATGTGATCAATGAACCGGTCTTTGGAAACCGCGTGTATTGTAAACATTTGATTTAACACTAGTTAATGTTTCTGTTAGTTGCAGGTTTCCCATAATTTTCGCCACAAATATGTGTTACTCGCTTAAATTTTTGCTCATATCAAGTTAAGATCTTTTTGAAAATAGCAATTGAACTAGCTAGACACTTACCTGCAGGCGAGGATCTTAAACAGACGCGTTTGTTTAAGTACTTCACAAACATCGTTTAATATTATAAATTTGCGTAATAAGAAGTTTCGAGTCTATGGTGTTTTTTACGATGTTTTCTTACTGCTTTAAAAATCGCTATGCGACATTTCTCTAGATCTGGTCAAACAAGAAATTCAAAATTTAATTGGTTTACGTTGTAATTTTATATAAAAAATTACAATTCTCGACTTCCTGAGGAAATGTTCTGGAATTCATGCATGTGTCATAACTTTTACGTCAAGTTGTATCATTTGTCTCGCTGAAGCTTCCTTGCTGTTTGTCAATCTTCCTATTATTCTTTTTGTCCGCAGGGAATCTCAAATTCAGACATTTATTAGCGAGCAGATATGAAACTTTGAAAATGGTGTATTAACGTAGAATTCAAATATTTCTGATGACGTCTCTTGATCGAATCTCGAATATTTCGAACGTTTTTCATAACTATATTTTAATTGCTTATCTGAATGTCTTGGTCAATTAACCGTTTTATCTATGAAGTTTAGAGTGAAATTCAAGCTTCATACCGGAACTGTTGCAATTGCCTGATTAGAGTGAAACGAAACAATTAAATTGAAATATCATTACTAATTAAAGACGACACTAGAAGGTTTCTGATTCGCAAGCCAGTATAATTAGATGCAACTAGCTATATAGCTTATTGCTTTCGGCTAGCGCTATAGGGTTTTTATCATTTAGTTTCAATAATCTAGCTAAGGTCTTACTCAAGTTTGCTGTAAAGACAGCTGCTTCGGAAGATTTACATCTTATATAATTGCAACATTTTTAAACCTTCACGGCTCTTTAATTGGGAGGCAGAAGTTAAGCAGCCTTGATAATGGTGGCGAAGTTGGTAATGATTGTATTTAATGATTTTAATGATGATGGTGATGATGATAATAGTGATGATGATGTTGGGGATGACAATGGTACTGATGATGATAATGATTATGTTGATGGTGATAGCAGTGTTAATGATGAGGATGGTGCTGAAAAGAGTATCATTTTGTCATTGTACATTAAACAATTTTTTGTCAGCATTTCATAATATTTTACTGCATGTGAGAGAGAATTGATTTTCTTTTTATCTCTAAAGGTTTACATACATTGGGTAAATTGTTACTGTGAGGAAAAATGTGAGAGCCTAACACAGGGCCTCCAGAATGGAATCATACTTTGTCAACTGATTGAACAAACAACTGGCTGCTCACTGAATCCATCTCCTCAGGTAAGAATATTTTATAGCACATTTAGAATTCTAGTCTATTATCTATATAAATGGCATTGGGATACCAAGCGACATCTGTATGATAAAATTGGCATTCCCATACACTCTCACCGGTGGGGTTACGATTTTTAACAACACATATGGTGACACCAAATTTCAGTTCTGGTAATTAATTAAAGCAAGTGTGATGTTATGATAATATATAATTTTTTATTATTAATATATATTTTTTTGTATCTTTATAATCTTGTTGAACGTTACGCTTTCTTATTACTGTCTTATATTAAAAGTCTAATATAGATTGATGTTAAAAATTTTAGCCAAGTTCTAATGAAGAGAAGCAGCAGAATGTTCAGCTTGTTCTGACATTTTTGGAAAGTAAGGGCCTTGAAGCACACTTGAACGCAGAAGGTTTGTTGATAAACACCCTTTTCTCTGTACACAGTACACATTTTTTGGTCATATGTATGCATAGTTTAAGGTGGAACCATGTTAATTAGCTGTTTCAGTAATCTGAAATATATGTAAATCGATACCTGAAAGTCAGTTGTGATCTGTTTTTCAGATGTAGTCGCTGGTGATCTAAAGACACTGCTGGATTTACTATGGTTAATAATCCTTCACTTTGAGATTCACAGTGCAGGTAATTGATTGGCTCTCACACATTATTGGCATTGTAATGTTTCCCAGTCTCCTTGAGTACATGAAGATTCACCAAAAAACAACTTAGAAAAAAACAAATGCAAAACCAAAAAAGGAAAATTAAAAAAAAAAACACACAAACTAACAAAAAAAATCAGAGAAGTCAGAGATAGGGGCTGAATAAAAGTTTAAGAGAGGTGAATGTGCATGCACTAGCTCAGACTCAGTCCTCTAGAAACTGGGTCACTTGTACCTCCAGTACAGTCACTACCCTCTCTGCTCTGCTTCAACCACACCCATTCCACATTTAGTGCTCCCAGTGTTGTTGGAATTAGGCTTCATTTATTATTTTGTGTCCCAAAAGAAAATATCAAAATTATATCTGCTGGGGTAAAGTAAATAACTAACTCACAAAACCACGTAGTGCAAGTGATTATGTGCAAATTAAAAGTTTAAATCAACTAGGTTAGCTGAAGCTTTGAAAATCTCATCAAAACATTTAATCAGGCTTTATTGAAATGAATCTTTTCCTTAATATTAACTAATAGCAACTTACTACAGTACTTAGTAGTATTCAGGAGTTTCATTTCAGGCCGGATGTAGGAAATGTGCGGTTGTTTGGCATGTAATGTCCAGTAGTTCACACATGAAATAATGATTTTAATTTTAAATGTGGAAATGGTTGATTTGGTTTTGATGCGGACTCCGACAGTGATATAAGTGACTCAGCAATTGGATCGGATACGGTGAAGGCGATCTCTAGCTAGAGAGCAGCTTTTTTCTTTCTGACTTTATCTGTTCTCTTCCAAATGCTAACGAAAACCCTGAGTGTTATTGCTAGTACAGGACTCCACTACAGTTTTCCTGCTTTCATTATCATTTTATTACTTTGACTCTTCTATAGCTAGGTTAAGTTTAAAGTGTATATGATTAATGCATGAACAAATAGTGGAACGGTTACTTTTTAACTCCTTAACTGTTTTTTTTCCCACCAAGACCGAGCTGTCTATCAGAGGACCGTCAGTATGGGCAAGAGGTTCCTCTTGGAGTGGATCAAGAAAGAAGTCCCAGATGTCGTAGTTGATTCCAGAGGATCGTTCCTTGAGAGGTAGCTGCATTACAGTTAATCCTAAGGACGCTTTTGTTTTGCCTGAAGTGTAAAAGTTAAAAACATATATTGAAATATTGAAACATATACTGTCTTATAATATGTTTACACTTCTGCTTTATTTTTCAACTGTTACTTTTGGGAAATATAAATGTATGATATCTGGAGGGTTTGGTCAACGTCTTTTTCAAGTTTTCTAGTTTGTTGCTTTATACTGAGTCTTATGGGAGAATTAAGTCTGGAGCTTCAGAAATCCTGTGGACGATATGTGAGATCACTGCCGCAGGATCGAAACATCAAACTCTGAAATAGTTCTTCCGGAATCGGAACATCGCCTCCCCCTCCCCCTCCTCCCCTCGAAAACACATCTCTCACTACTTGAACTTCTTCAGTCGTTTTTCACGGCGGTTTACATCAAGTATTCAAAGTACTCTGAACCAAAGAAAATAAACTAGGGTCTAAGTCTGTATAACCCAGGCTACCTTCAATATTCCGTTAGAGCGGCAATAACTGATTCACCGTCTTCTTCGCGTTCTAAAGGTTAGGACATTGTCACATTCCCGTGAAAGGGCTGAAAGCTTAAGAGAACCCCTTATTTATGTAAAGTGGTGAATCTTTTTGAGTTGGAATTGCCAAACTGTGAAAAATTTCTAAAACTTCATCTCAGATAGTGACTGTTACTTAGTATAGTGAAACAGGTCAAATGAAATACAGCGTTCGGACTATCAAACAGTGGCCGGCAAAGACTCATAACCTTAAAAAACTATAACTACAAAAATTGCAACAAATGTTTAGGTTGAAAAATAATGCACCTAAAAACTTGTGGTGAGACTGATAAATTTAGAAAAAGTGATGTAAACTCATATTGGTATTAATTGTATTTGAATAGAATGTTATTATGTTGTTGATTAATAATAACATTTGTTAAATAGTAACTCTGATTTTCGATCAATAACCAGCATTGGCTGGCAGCAATAAGCATTGGCTTAACTTAGGTCAATAAGCTATTGTACAGACTTTTTTGAGTTACGGACCTCAAAAGTCAAAATAATGTCCGGTGAATTTCATTATCCGCTCGAAATTACAACTATTGAAGATTGACCCGAGAAAAGTTCTGCAAGAGACGTCAACTGAAAATAACAACCAGAAAGGTAAAGCAGTGAATGAAAACTTTCAGCGAATGGAGAAAGTCGCCAAGTTTGTCGACGGTGCTAAAATTGAAGCTCAATGAACATTATGGATAACATTTTTACAAGAAATAAATACGTTTTAATCAAACTAATGAGCCATTTAATAAAAATCTTAATAACCTCGTTTTGCTCGGTCTGTACAGTGAAAGAACTCGGGCAAAATATTCTCCCGGACAGACCGAGCAAAACGAGGTTATTAAGATGTTTTTATAGTGATAATGAAGTCAATGATTAGTTGATATTAAAGTATTTATCTTTTTTAGTTTTCAGAACGGCGTGCTGCTAACGAGGATGATAAACAACCATTCGGAAGACGACGGAGCACAAATTAATGTTCAGGTAACTGTAAATAACTAAATGGCAAAGAGTAACAAAAAATTGCACTGTTTTTCGCGAATAAAACAGAAAATTCATTAACTCCATCAAACTTTATTCAAGCGTAATTTACATTTTTCTTGTTTTTGATAAATACGCGTACAAAAATTCTATATGTGGTTCTTACAAACTTACCTGTTCATATATTCTTTCTCCTCTATCCAGTAGCTCGCTCATGTGCTACAACTCACCATAGGGAAAAAAAGAAGTAACTGTTTTAAACTCCTTGCAATCCCCGTAACGCTTTCGCATATCCGTTTGCTTTTTTGTTTCAATTTTATTTCCTTTTTAATCAATATGACTTAAGATTGACGTTTAGCGGACGTCGAAACGTCGTCACTTAGACATGGTGTCGCTTAACTTTATAGTCAAATCTATATTTTGACGCTTTATTTTGTCTCTATATGCAGTCCACAGCTCCTGAGCGGATGGAAATGTTGGCGAAAGCCTTCGAAACAGCCGAGAGGCAGTTTGGGATTCCTATTGACATGCTAAGGTAATTTTGAAAAAGAAAATGCTCTCGTTAAGAACACTTTCCTTTTTCTTGTTTCAGCGTTTCTCCTGCAGAATTTTCAATCTACTCTATCTGACCGTTCATCTGTCTTGTAACGGATAATCCCCCACTCACTTAACGCATTTATTTGTTATTGAACCAATGCTCTTCTCTAAACTTCCTATGAAGGGAAAACTTTTATTACTTGAGCGGAAAGACCTTGCCTTATGAGGAAGCTAAGAGCGGTAAAAAAATGTTGTCAAAATCTTTTATGGTTCTTGACATGTTTAAACATGTAAAGTATTCAACTGATGACGTCGTGAGCGGTTCCTACAATTTTTTTTTCTGCCATAACCTCAGGATGAATTTGAGCCAAACTTCATATGCACTTTAAGTGCATATAGGCGAAATTGAGGTTGTTCTTTCCCTCGTGCAAACAACACAATATATTTTCACTCTTTGATGGAAACACCTTCTTTTCTTTTGGTGCAACAATGTAGTGAGTTGTAGAGTACAATTTAATGACATATGTAATTTCGTCCTATTGCCAGCGCTGTAGTCAATAGTATTTTTTTTCCCTTAGTGAAAAATAGTACCAAGCAGTAGTCTTGAAATGAAATTTGTTTCCTTCTAGTGCAAACGATGTAGTGAATGGTGATGTCGACGAATACTCTTTGATGATTTATGTTGCGTTACTGAGGAGAAAGGTAAATAGCAGTGGCTATAAAATTCTCGGTCATGTAATGCTGAATGTTTCTACATTCCAATGACAAGACGTTATCCATCTTTAGATCTACCTGGATGTTAGGTAGGGTTGATAACTCTATTAGTTTTTGGTCTAGATATTTTGTGTTCGTTCCGACGCGTTTATATGTCGGTAGTTCAAACTTGAAAAGCTACAACCCACGATTAAATACGCAAAAACGTCTAAAACTGCCCATAAAAATGTATAGCGAGAATTTGTAGACCTCGAGTTTGTTGTTTGTACAAGAAAGAGTCTAATTGTCAACTGGTACTTTCCATATTTCCACACACTGTTCGCGATGCTAGTGTTTTCTTGTTTTTCAGACTAATTTGTTTTAACACGTTGGCAAATTGTCTGTTTTTTTGTTGGCAATGCTCCCTTTGTTGTCTTTGGTAATAAAACTCTTTTGTTCTTTTGATCTTGATTAAGACTAACTATAACTTTATTGGTTAAAGTATGCGGATATTTTTTGCCTTTTAAAAAACTTCATTGGGTCTTAAGTTTTATAATTATGTAAAGAAAGATGTAAATATACATGTATTTTGTTTCAAACATGATTGTTTTGTACATTTTCTTAGCCTAATGTAAGCCTCAAGTGCTACATTAGACAAGTGCAAAGGCCAGTAGTTTACATTTTTTGAATTTTAAGAACTTGACAGGAAGTTTAGCAAGCTCATTTCTTTCGCACTGACTAGTTGATAGTTATGTTTCACGAAACCAATTAAAACTGAATTTCTTCTCTAATAACTGAAAGTTGTTGAATGTAAGCGACACTTCAGTTTTAAACGGTCTGCCACAGAGTATAACTAGACTATTATAACTAGACTAACTACAGACTAATGTCTTTGATTCCTTAATAATTGATGTTTTAATGGAATAAATAATTATTAAAGTTTTTTAACAAAAGTTTTGAACTTTTCTATTTGTACTCTTAGTTTACCAGGGTTGCGCAAGCAGGCCCAAGAGACCAGCCTTTGTTTTTGAGAGCTCTCTGCAAATATTTTTCTTGTACTACCTTAACCAAAATTGTTTGTTACTTCTCAAAGATAAGAGCTCTGAAGCAACAAGACTCTCCAGTTCACCAACCGAATCCTGAGAGGCAGAAAGGTGACGAGTGTTCTAAATCACCTGCACGCAGTCTCAACGAGCCACAGACAACTCAACCCTATCGTTCACCACGTGAGTGCGTTTGCTATTTCGTCATAATTATTTGTTAATAGAAATACCAGCAAAAGCAAATTGTAAAAACAAAATATAATTATTGATCTAGGCTTTTGGTTCAAGATAAAAATGATTTTATAAAAACGTTCTTTAATAAAAGTTAAACTGAAAGATTAGAACATTTCGGTAATCGATCCTATTGCCTTCGTCAGGTATTAAAATGAGTGAAAACTAATAACAACAGTGCAAGTTAAAAGATGAAACTAGCAATAAGGTACAAAAGATAAAATAATAAAAAGGCAAAGGTGTTAAATTAGTGTTTGCTTAAAAGAATACTGTATATTGTCCCAGGAGAGTAAAAGTTGTCAGCTTGGTCGGTTATGGCAGTATGCCAACTTTTTTCTTTTGTGATTGTTAGACTTCTCAATTAGTTTTGCGTTCTTAAAATACATTTCATGGTTGTGAGTCAAGGCGTGTTTTGCAATACTTCTTCCACTTTAATAATATTTAACGTTGCTAATGAGTTCTTTTCTCAGGGTTTCAAAGGATCTTTTTGTATTCCTGATATAACTCCTTTGCATATTAATTTTTTAGTTTGAACTGTTGTAATTAATTTTTAGTGAAAGACAAGACACTTTACGAGTCACTTTGAGCTCACAAGCTTCATTCCAGGCGATTTGCTTCGTATCGTTAACTCATTGGGCGACTATTATATTAGCAGAGTTCTTTTACCTAAAAAAACGCACTCGACCGGATAAATAAGTCAATGACTACCGTTATGTAACGAGGCATCTACTTCTGTCAGTATCTGATTGACTTTGCCAAACACGACACGAATTTGCATATAACTGAGCTGAAAGAGTCATTAAAAACACATTTCTCTTCTCTGGATTAACGTTGTAAAAATGAAAATCATCTTTACAGATACTTCGACTTGTATTAAGTTAGCGTTTCACATGATAAATCTCTTAATCCTCCATCGCGCAAAAAGCAAATACTTGCTGTTTTTACCGTTGGTGACAAAACGAAACAAGTTATAAATGCGACAGTCATTCCTGCAATTAAGTTCTTTTCAATGCATAGAAAACATCGATCAGGCTTGCTAGAAACGAAGGAATGCTTGTAAAAAATGTATTTAGTGTT
Source organism: Hydrozoanthus tunicans (assembly GCA_026413305.1). Classification (NCBI taxonomy): domain Eukaryota; kingdom Metazoa; phylum Cnidaria; class Anthozoa; order Zoantharia; family Hydrozoanthidae; genus Hydrozoanthus; species Hydrozoanthus tunicans. The sequence continues at coordinate 18,445 of JAOBAT010055835.1, forward strand.
TAGTGTCCGACTCCCCGAAATGGGGACGGAATTTTTTATCTTACAAATTAGTTGGAACAGATGTATCAGTCACGCTTAACTTGGCAGGGTTTAGTATTGAGAAGCTAAATTTTCCTTTACACGAAAAGTCTTCACTTTTCAGCGTACGTGACCGTGGGTGTTTTGCTCACCACCATTGTTTGCGTGATTGTTAACCTCTGCCAATGTATACGTGAAAAGTCATTCTGCCAGTCTATCATTCAATTATAAATATTCATTTCGCAGTGTCGCCAAGAACTTTGAAGAATCTAGTAGAAAAACAAGCGAAATCTCATGCAGCAATACAGGTTGGTATGTTTGCTTGTTTCCGCTGTTGGAATACAACGACTAACATTTTCTGAAAAGTATGCAACAATTGTTCTTCGTTACTTCGAATATAAAGTATGTATTTAAATTTGCGTCCGGTCAAAGTAAGTGTTCTTTGCAAGACTGTACTTTTTCAGTCGCCCTTGACTAATTACTATATGTTAGTTTTTAATGAGGAGTTTAGTTTGTTTCTGAAAGCGAAGAACTACAAATGTTTGTGTTCGAAAGCTTGGAACAGTTTTGAATGATTGTAAGATCAAATTCTTTAAAGGCTGGAATAGTGTTTAAATGGGCTCGCCGGTTAAATTTCTCTACATTCATTTTTAAATAGCAATATTGTTTTCGAACCGGGGCTGGATAACCTAAGTTTTGAGCGATCTTAGGCTGAAAATACTTTTAAGAAAGATCTTACTTTCGGGAATATCTGTGACATGGAGTTTCCGTTTTCAAAATGACTTTGGAATCGATTAGCATCTACGAGTTGCCACAAATCGGTGGCATTTGGTAGTCCGAACGAAACTACACCATTCGATTTGGATACTGACTCTCTAAAATAAACTCATCCGACATCTGGGCTATCAAATTGTCGCAAAGGACGAAGCGGTCACCGTATTTTTTCGGTTACCTTTCAATGCCGAGATCAGTAGTGCTCAGTATTCTTAAATTATTCTTGAAAGTTGGCCAATTTATTCTAATAAAGTATATTCTGTAAAAAAAAGAGTGTATTCCGTGCTTGTTGTCGCCATTAAAGCACTGTTTAAAGTTGTCATAATGAAATATTTTGTCTGTGTGGATTACGTCTCTTGAAGATGTCACGAACTCTTGATGAAACATAGTCTTCTAGATTTAACAGGCATTGTACAGTTCTGAACTGGGAAGCCTTTAAAAGTAACCGTGATGTCACAAAGCTTTGTGTTGCAAATCTCTTGATCGTTAAGGGCTTATCTTAAATCCTAAAAGAAACGAAGTAACTATTTATGGTAATAATGGTTTTCTGCCAATGAACATATAAATATTGAGAGTAAGTTTCGTTTGTTTCAGGCATTGCAGCAACAACTGAGAGCAGCCACGTATTCTCCTCTTACTCCGAAAACATCAAAGGTAATTTTTGATGATTTTATTTTATGAATCACGAGGTATACAATAACGTCGCGTATAATTCTCATCTGGATACAAACATAATTGTTATACCTTGTGATGAGCGCGTAATACCTGTTTTGGCAACCTCGATCATAACTATTGGCAAGTGTTGAAAATGTTGTGTTTTAAAAGCCAGTGGCTACAAATTAGTTTAAAGGGCTATAAAGATTTATTGCCAAGCTAGATCACATGCGAGGCCTGGAAGGCACTTAGCTGATGGTTTTGTCCCCGAAAACCTAATTCTTTATTCCTTAGCCATGTTCTAAAGACTTTTCGAACGAAACCCTTGGCTTTTGCGACGGCATTAAGCATTTTCGTTTTATCCGTTCTGTTGGCCGATTAATAGTAATACCAATAATGGTAACCTCGAGAAACTTCAATATATCATTGTAACGTTAAAGGTTTCAATTTTTTATATAGTTATTGGCCTTACGTCAGTGACCCAACCATTATGATATTTTCTCTTTAATTTGTGCATACGTAAAACTTAACTGCTGTTTGAAATATCGCGAAGAACCTGAGTGTTTTATTTTTGAAAAATTTAAGTGCTTATAGAAGTGGCACTATCTCATTACTTCACAGGCAAGTCTACGGCTCTGTAAGGTGTATTTTTCTTGAGAACTGCATGTTGTGTCTGAAAATAAAATGTTTCATAACCGCAATGGCATGTTATCAGTCCAATATAAGTAGTTTATTAGGCTGTCTATGCGTTCAATCACCTGCATGCTTTGGCACGAGCTAATCATATCTTGATATTTTTCTGCTTATTTGCTAGAGAGCGACCGCAACCCCGGCCTCTAAATCGCCATTAATGTTGACATTTGGAAATAAAGCAACTCCACCGGAGCAAAGTTTAACTTATTTTGGATCAACTTTACCTCAAAACCTCCAGTTTTTATTATCAGCTCAGGATTCGAGTTTCATGTTTCCTGGTAAAGAGGAGGACGGTGCTGATATTATGGAGAACGGTGAAAAACGAAGAGTAACGAGCGTTGATCGGAGGTTTATGGAGTTTATAATGGACGCAATTCAGAGAGGTTGTATAACTGACGACTTTGTTGATAGCGAACTTTGCGAGTTAGCTCCTCTTGATTCGATGCAGAACACTCGCGAAAACGAGCAAGTGGAAATTCGCGCAGAAAGCGATGATAAGTCGGAGGAATCGGTAGAAAAAGATAAAGTTACGGAGAAAGCAACGCCAGTAGAGGAGCCAGATAGAAATTTAGAGAAAAGTTTGTGCGGAAGTAATGAAGTAAAGTCGGACGAATATGAAGACATGGACAGCTCTTCGCAATTAAAACGAAAAGCTAATGAGCAAGACAACCGAGACGCTACGCCCAAATCTGCGAAGCGAGTACAGTTTAATGGTCATGACAATGTCTCCCCAAATACTTTGCGTGATTCTGAATCTTCGAAAATCCCTCCAACGGAATCAAACGCGGAGGAAGATGTTATCCCAGGTAAATCAACTGTCACCAAGGTAACGTTAAAGGAAGGCATCGTTCAGTCTGCAGGTCAAGTCACCCCGAGTTCTACAACTGAAGATCCAAGAAGGACATTTTCATCGTCTTCTACTGATAACCCTGAAGATGTGAAGGAGGACCAGGAAGATGCGGAAAATTGTGGCGTTGCAGAGGAAGATCAGTTTATGACTTATCTTAACAGCATCGAGCAGTCAGCTCTTATGTACAAGCTACAGGTTGAAGAAGCTAAGATTGAAACCTTACTAACTTTAAAAAGAAAACTTGAGGACGCTTTTGAAGGAACTCCATTGGAGCAAGTTCCATTCAGGTTTCGTGAAAAGTTGCACGATATTCTTCACCAAGTTGCCGAAGACCAAATGTCGAAGTACCGAGATCTAACAGCCGAAAGTGAAGCAGAATTAAATCGTAGCGAACGCGAGTATGTAACTCGGCTTCAAGATGAACTAGACCGAGTTACACTCGAAAATACTGAAATCAGACAAAAACTTGAAACTCTAATGGCAAACGAAATGGAGTATTCCGAGTTGAGGTCAAGGACAAAAGAGCTTGAAGACGCTTTGTTTGCAATGAAGAGTAATTATCAATACAAAAATGGGGAGAGCGAGTATTTGGCTGAGAAAATTTCTTGTCTTGACCAGGAGATTCTAGGTATGCGAGTTGAGTACGAGCAGCAGCTTCAAGATCTGAGAAAGGAGAATGTCGAGTTACAAGAAATCTGTATCGAATTGGAGAATGAGAACAGAGTGTTTTCACATAATGCCGGAGTTATAAGCAGTAGGGATTCTGATTCATCGGTTGTTAGCCCTAGGTTGTTATCGGCGCGAGGTACGAGTGGATACCACATTATAAGAGAAGAGGAGTATTTGAATCTTAACGGGGAACTAGAGAACTTGCGGGTGCGGTTAGAGGAGTCTGAGAAACAAGTAAGATCATTATCTGTTGCCTCTGATGCTGACCAAGCAGTAATTAGAAGCTTTGAAGGTAAAGTTCAAGACATGGAAGGAAGTCTGGCGAATGCTCAGGAGAGTCACAGCAGCGCACTTTCAGAGCTACATGAAAGTCAACTGCAGCTTGCTTCGACGAGAGCTCTTCTATCTGGGTACAAAGAGGAGGTCGAAGCAATGCGAAGGGAAAACAAGTTGTTAAAATCCAGCTTAGAAATGTCAGAGAACGAAGTGAAATATCAACATAACAAACTTAGGAAACGGACCGAACCATGGAAGCAAAACAAGAGAGAAATATGGCGTGAGATACGGGAACTAGAAAACATTTTGAAAGATGTCCATAAAGAGAAAAAGAACATTGAGAAAAAGTATGTTCATTTTAAAAACGAAAACGAACAGTTAAACGAATCTTTGAAGGAACTGAACCAATCATTTAATTCAAGGGACAGCTCACTCACGGAGAGTCCACCTCGAAGCAATAGCTGTAGTCCAGAATCCCGAAAGAGTACCCTATCACCAAACTACACAGAGAAGGCAGGTCTGACTGAATCTGGTCGGCAAACAATCTCTGTGTCACAATGGAAGAAAAGCTATGTAGACGATACTTCTGACACGAGTCCTATTGAAGACGTAAACAACAATAAGAAAAATCGAAGGTGAGTTTGGTAATGCTGGTGTTATTAATCCGCGCGTGCATGCGTGCCTGTGTCCACGTGCATTAACTATAGATTAGGAGGTAATATGAAAATAAGCAGATATAACGCGCGTTATGATTGGCTGTGGTGATGCACTCTAAAAATGAATAGAGTGTATGTGCATACATAATCCTCAGATTGATGGGCTGTTTATGCGTTTATTTTATAAAAGAAATGCATAACTCACATTTTCTAAAATTGTCTAGAAGCACAAGCGATGCTGTTTTATCCCTTTTAGAAAATAACTATAGAGAAAGTGGATTACCCTGTCTTTTTGAAAAAAGATCTTAAGCTGTGTGACGTCAAATCCATTTTCTATTCTCATATAAAATAGATTTGTAACCAATAAGAGCTCGCGTTATATCAGGATTGTTTTCTAAATGAAATTAATATTCAACCCTCGACAAAACCGGGGATCCCAGCAAGTAAGCCTCACAATGAGGAGTTGCTGTATCGGGAGATAGATAAAGTCGGGGATCGAACCCGATGCCTCGCGCTTGGCAGTCACAGTTCTTTCCGACTGAGCCATTGCTGCACACGTAATGCCATAAACTTGCAATACTTGGCTTATTCACCGTTTCCATATAAAAACAATCGAACACAAATCTACGTATCAAATGGTAGTCTGAATATTGGATATATAGTTAAAGAAGAAACAATTGATTCACAAGATGAAAGCTCAGAAAAATCGTTTTTCTGAGCTTTCAACTTGAGAATAAATAATTTCTTCTCCAATTGTATATCAAAGATTCAGACTACCATTTGATAACAGCAGCGCAAGTATCAACGGACACATCGAACGAGCTGTTTGCGAGACGTATGTCAAGCGGGAAAGACAAGAACTCAACCAGTGACTCGGCTCTCCATGTGAGTCCCTGTAGCTCAGTGGGTAGAGCATCTGACCGGTAATCAGAGGGTTGCGGATTCGGTTTTCAGTGACTCGGAGTTTTTTCTGAGCTTCCAACTTGTAAATCAATAATTTCTTCTTCAACAAAACTACGTAGTTACTCATTACTCCTTTGTAAGTATAAATGGATGTTTGGAAATGTGTATCACATGATTTGCACTGGCCAATAGCCTCGTGCTTTAGTATGAGCGTTGTTAATGAATCAAGAATCACTTTTGTAAACCTTTCGTCCCAAACCTTTTATCTAGTTCGTTTAATATGACTAAAGATTTATTGCCTAGTAAAACGTTATGAGCCAAGCCTTAGTTTTCACGTTATTGTGTTCCAGGACCAGTTCTAGCATCAAGAATAGCAAAGCTCTAGATATCTCGTCGTTGGAGAAAAGTACAGGGGATCTTTCTGATGAGGTACGGAATTAAAAATTTTGTTGTTGTATCCAAGCATAGTAAAACTTTTAAAAACTAGCATTTTGGGGAAAGAGCTTTCTTCTTAAAGGAATCGTCGACTGTATTATGTTCTTGATTTGAAATAAACGGCTTCACATTTTTATGGTTCTTAGAGTTACTAATGTGATGTTAGTTTACTCGCTGGACTATTAAGCGAAAACTCAAACACTAGCCCGTTCTGGGAATGTCGAACCAATTTCCCTAATATTCGTTCAACCGTGTTAAACCTTTTCGTTTTGTCGTTTTGACCGTGAACTTTTTTTTTTATTTTCCCTTTTTTCTCCTCTAGTGTGAGTTTACGCTAATGAAGATGTTCTCTTTCAGCTTCAGAGTCTGCGAATTCACGTGGGGAGCCTGGAAGCAGAGAAAGTAGCAATCCTAAAGGAACTTGAGATCATCCGCTCCCCAAGAGGCCCCTCTTAATCACGTGATGCGGAGGAACAGTATTTGTGGAATGGACCGATTTTAAAATCCGATAGCTTGGTAGTTGATGCACGAGACCATCTCCTTATCCATACCATCCATTCATTGGTTCATTATGTTTGCGGTATCAATAGATATGAAAGGTCGATTGCCTGAGGACCATCTCCTTATCCATACCATCCATTCATTGGTTCATTATGTTTGCGGTATCAATAGATATGAAAGGTCGATTGC
>JAOBAT010055846.1:0-27675 GCA_026413305.1 Hydrozoanthus tunicans
GGTGGCGGCACATAATACCCCACCCCCCTAAATTGGGTTCCTAGGAAGTACCATTGTTTTGACCTTTTCCCTTAGTATAGGATTGTTACGCTACTTCTAAGATTTTGTTTATATTTCTTTTTTTTGTCCCCGTTATTTGCAAACAATTTTTAACAACCGAAAAGATTTTGGGGAAAAAAATACTTTAACCAATACACATCAAATTAACTTAATATGGTAAACAAACTTGTCAAACAAAGGGAAAGTGTTAGAAGTCGAGAAAAAACATATGGGGGATTAATGTATGCATGCAAATTGGCCAGCCGATTGACAAGCCATCTGTTGGCTAGTATGTATCTATATATCTCAGTTTAGAAAATGAAGCTGCAAGCAGCTTTGAAAATTGACCAAAACCGAAACTAAAATTTCAGTTTAAGTGGTTTCTTGTGTCTCCTGTTCTGATGCTGGGGTATACTATTTTCGTTTTAATACCGACTTGAACCGGAAAGACAAAACAGTTGTGGATATATTGTCTACCTTTTCCAAATAACCTTTTGGTGTAAATTGCTTGCCTAACACTACAACTTGCAACCCACTTGCATTGAAACGAAACCAAAAAACACTTCAGTCCAAAACATATGAAAACGATTACCATAACAAATTAGAAACTAGAAGTCAGACGAAATGTTTTAATATCTGATTTCCGCTTGAGAGAAATAATTCCAAAAGCGCTTTGGAACTTTCAACGAAAAAAAAAATTAAGTTGATAAGTTCAGTGTTACGCTGTTGCAAGCAAATGTATATTGCCCCAAAAGCTGGTTTAATGTTTAGCTTTTGATGGTAAGTTTTGGTCAGTGCTGATTATGTCTCGTTGTACTTTTGTAACGAAATCATTTAATATTAATGACTTACGGTGGTCATTTTTCGACGGCAAAGTACTGCCACGTGATTTCCACGCGCCGTTGAATGAACGCGCTAGCAGGTGTTTCATATAATGTTAATCAGAGATTGTGGTTTTGTATTTTGTCTATATGCTAAAACGACCACTAAAGAACATGTTAGACTTTGCCCAAAGAAATATGTACGTAGCTAGCATAATTAACAGCGGAAAATTGTATTTTAAAGAAATTGCATTGAAATACAAATCTAATAGCTTTCTAATAAAACCATGACGAGAAAACAGGATCTTTAAAAATGATTTAGGGTAGTGTCGAACAGCTGGATATATAAGTATTTACACTTTTTGAGTACTAGTCTTATTGTCCGAAAATCAAGAGCTGCCGGGTGTGAGTTGGAAGCTTAGTACTAAGTTGAGTCCTTTTCATAGTTGTTTCTCACACCTCTCTTTCTTTTCTTACTCAGCTACGAAGTAGTTGACCAGAAAGAACAAATGAATATGTACCACCATCGAGAGCCACTATAAGAGCGCAGGTGAGCCAAAGATTGATCGTGAAGATCATACAGGAAGAGAATTTTGAAAACATTCGCCTTGAAACAACCACAAATAAATATAATATACATGGCAAGGTTTACTCCCGCAAGGCTAAATCACTCAGGCGGGAGCCAAAAAAAGTGTGTTCTGCGTGATAAATCTTGTATGTCTGCCTGAGTTCAAACAAACTTAACTTGCATACTTGCTGTAGTATTTTATCGCTCATTGAAGTTTGCGAGTTCAATTAATTTACTTTTTTACTAACTCAAAATTACTAACTTACAAAATAAGATTTGTTTCAACGCTATCTTACACCCCATAAGAGCTAATATATTTACTATAATTTCGATTCTGAGGAAAAACTTTTAATTTTCCCCTATTAAAGTGCCGTGCCGAGTTTCAAGTGTTCAGAAACTGTATTTTTGAGTGCGGTGTGACCACGCAAAAACAATAGAGAAAGCGGGAAAGTACTGGCAACATTGAAAGAAATGTTTGGCGCCTGGCAACCTGCACTCCATATTTGGCGCTCAGAGTGAACCAGCTGTACAGAGGACTTGTTATAGCTTTCGGTTGTCACTGGTACAGCGCTGTCGAGCTCTGACAACCTCGCTAAACACTCTCAAGCTTAGTTGGCTTATTGTTTCCGCGTCTCAACATAGTCAACTAAAGTTCAAACGGACTTTGATTTCGTCGCAGTTTTTCTCAACAAAAACATTTCATTATGACTGTGAAACCACGTGAAACTTGGGTCGGCAGGTTTGATTTTGTGTTGGCTCTTATCGGGTTCTCAGTCGGACTTGGAAATATCTGGCGATTTCCCTATCTTTGTTACAAGAACGGCGGAGGTAGGTAGTTCACGTTGCGGACTACTTTCTGATCATGTGCTTTAAATGAAGTTAGCAAAGAGCGCTGGATCACAATCAGAGATCCAGTTAAACAAGTTTAAAGAAAACGAAAAACCTGTTAAGTCACGTTTGGACCAGTTTATATGAGTCATCAGACTGACTCTACAAAGAAAAATAAGGTGTGACTATAAGCGGATTCTGTTTATTTTCGTATCATAGTATTTAATTTTCTTCATTTTTTAGTATCTTAGTAGTTTTGGCGAGTAATTGAAAGGAAAATCCACATTCATGTTCGTTTTAAATCTTTTGAATAATTGATCACTGTGTTGCGACGAGGGTGTGAATTTTCTTTATTTTATCGAAGTCCGGCATCACTCGCGTATCATACGTTAAAATTTGCAAAGCCGACTTTTAATGTATCTGTTACTTTAAAAGAAAAAGAAATGTTGCAAATTTGACTTTTTAAACCAAAAGTGTGTAGCTAGTTCGGAGATAAACGTGTTTTTCACTGTTTTTCAGTGTTTTCTTTGTGTCGTCTTGCTTAGTAGACGACAGGCAGGTGACAGCAAAGCACGTGGTCGACTGTTAGTAAAAACACTGCCGCGCTGCTTCGATAAACAATCAAATGAAGTCAGAATAATTTGTCAATTTACAACAAGAAACACCAAGTCATTTTCGGTTTCTATGTTTTTCCCTTCAGACGCTCGACTCGAACAGTTACAAATCGTAAGCTATCGTTTTTAATTTTGTGGAACGAACTGAATGAAATTAAAATTATGATAATCAACACTTGTATAAAGATACTCAAGCATAATCTCAGATTAAGAAAACTTCACCAATAGGAAGTCAAATCTAATATGACGTAAAAACTCACGAATGCGCATGTCTAGTTTAAAAAACTCTAGGCGTTCAGACTGATTTGTAGCTAAACATGCGAGCCGTGCAATATTTTTTTAAACTTAGCGTCTAAAGTTTTTGGCTGAGGCTATGTATTAAATCTTTTTAGGAATTCAGCCTTAAATGTGTTACATGCTTTTTTTATAAGAACAATTTTATAAGAACAACGAGGCTCAGATTGGCCAAAATTTAAGAACAAATTAAGAACAAGCTGAGGTTCGGACTCAATAGCAATTTTTATTGAAAACTTTATCTTTAACTGAACATTAAAGAATAAAAAAGAAATGCTTCGCAATTTATAATCACTGGAAATCGTCTCGGGGAAAATGTCGGCGAATCCACGATAATTCGCAGGGATAAATTGACCAAATTCGTTTTCCAATACAGTCATAAACAATACAACGTTTTTTGCTTAGTTTTTCTTCGATTTAAACCACACTAACCAAACAAGAACAATTTAAGGCTCAAATCTCCAAAAAATTAAGAACAATGAGCCTCGGCCAATTTTACTGGTTCTTATTAAAAAAAGCGTGTATTTATACACAAGTCGGTTAGTATTGGTTGTGTAGTTGTTACTGATTTTCCCTTTCGCACAAAGTTTTACCGAGTTGGCCGGTACCGGATATCGATAGTCGGCAAGAAAGAAATACAATAATAAGCAAAAAAGATTTAAAACAAACTTAGACATGCACAACGCTAATATTGCAAGATGAACATCACTTTGTTTTTTTATAAGAACTTTTTCAGTAAGAACATTAAGCTGAAAATAACCAAAAATTTAACAACATGTTAAGAACATGCTGGGGCTGGGAAAAGGTGCTAAGAGCATTTATTTATGATATATCCTACTGCAAATAATTCCTACAGTGTTGTTAAAAAATTACTTTTCGGTGGGTTTCGTGACTAAAGTTCGCAGATAATGACAATTTTACATGACATGGCATTTCATTTACCAAATCGCAGTTCTTAAGCCCACCGCACACTTGTGCGATAGCATGCAATTTTCGTCGCATGCAATCAAAATTGCAGCATGCGCACATCGCTTCTGTGTGCGGGGGCCTGCGATGCAATTTCTACCGCATGCAATGATGGATCAATCATGTTTGATTTCCTTAAAAGTGAGTGCACCTTGTCGGAGGTTATTTGCATCTTCTTGCAAACGTGTGCGGTGAATGTGCGACAACAAGTTCGATTGCATGCGACGAAATTAAAATTGCATGCTATCGCACAAGTGTACTTGAAACAAACAACACGCTTTTTGTTTCATAAAACCAGTAAATTTGGCCGAGGCTCATTGTTCTTAATATTTTAGCGATTAGAGCTTCAAATTGTTCTTAACTGATTTGTTTTTATTTAGATTGGAAAAAAACTAAGTCTAAGGTACTACAATACATGTATTTGAAAACGGATTGCTTGCCTATTTCCCTATGAAGATAAAGTATGCTGTATGTATGTTTACAACGATTGTAAGGAACAACTTTCAGGGTAGTGTTTAATTTGAAGCAATGATAATGATTAAAAGAAAAATTGCGAATAATTTTTTGTAAAGCTAAAAAAATATTGCTCAATCGAGCCCCGAGCCTTAGCTTGTTTTTAGTTGTTCTTAATTAAATTTTGGCCAATCTAAGCCTCGTTGTTCTTATAAAGTTGTTCTTATAGAAAAAAACGTGCGGCAGGAAAGTCCAAACCAGCTACTATACTCTACTATACTACAGTAATCTCAGTACCACATACGACACATGTTACATTTATATTGTCTAAAATCAGTAAAGAAGTTTAAGAACATTTCAGGCTCACATTCCGAAAATACTTTAAAAAGTTCAGCTCAGTCAAAAAGTTCGACGTTCTTATAAAAAGAGAGCGTAGCTAAGAAAAATGTTATTTCTATAAATCTTGTGCAGCATCCAAAATAAAAGTTCTTCGCCTTTTCTCAGCCTCAATGTGTTCTTAGAATGTTCTTAATATTTCGGCATTTTTTAGTCGCATGTTCTGTTATATATGTATGATACAGTCAATTACCAAGTTAAAGTATTACAGTTATGTTTTTCAAGCTTTTCATTTCAAAGAGTTTGTATATGAAAGTAGCATGAGCAGTGTATGAAAGTACTGCTTCCACATACGAAATGCAATTTCCGATCTATCTTTGTTCGAGAGGTTTTCTTAAACCTGTGAAATTTATTTGTGGTTTCAATATCCGAGATTCCGAATGAGCAAAGAATTGGTTTGTAACTTTGTTTAGAAGTTTATAGCTATAAATCCTTTCTCGAGCCAAATCGGCGTTTATTCTCGATTTCCGTAGTGTTAAGCGGATTAGAGTCTTTGACTCCCCCTGGACAGGACACTAATCCATCGCTGGTTTGCCCCCAGCAGAACTGGTACTCATTTATTCAGCTGAGTCGACTGGAACATGTCGGGTAGAGTGTCTTGCTTTATTACTTTACTGCAATACCTTAGGCTTCGTGTCTCTTCGATTTAAACCACACATAGAAATATGAACAATTTAAGAACAAGTTGATGCTCAAATCACCAAAAAATAAGAGCAATGAGTCCCGGACTATTATACATGTCACCGATTAACGCCCAAATGTTATCAAATAAAATCAAACGCCTAAAGTGCAACTTTAACCTCAAAGTTTCTCATGCCGTCCATTTTGCCCAGTATCTCCAAATACGCCGCGTCCAGTATACATAAGCTATCAACCGCCAAAATCCCAAAAAGATCATCGACTTTCAAGCAACTTTCATTTTCAATAATTTTGGGGCAACTTTCTAAATGTTTTAATTGGCCTGTGTGCAGACACTGCGTACCAGGGCCGCTCGGCCATTTTTTTAAGGGAAGAAGTCAAAACAATGGTAATTGTCGGGGAAGGTGAGTATTGGTTTTTATGGACTTCTCTCTCCACAAAGAAGGCGTTGGTGCAAGCACTTTATCAATATCTATTTCAACGAACATGACATTTGATCCAGAAATTCAGCATTTGTGAAAAAAGGTGGTTGGTGGCGGCACATAATACCCCACCCCCTAAATTGGGATCCTCGGAAGTACCATTGTTTTGAACTTTTCCCTAAAGGAATATTAATTCACTTTGAGCGGTGTTTTCGGTTAATTGAGTATATTTCTGTTATTTGGAGACGCAAGCCTATAAATCTGTACATCATTTTAAAGCTTACAAAATTCTCTAAAGCGCTGTTTAAATTTTATTTCCTAATTCCAAATAACTAAAGAGAACGAACACCTTGTCTTCCGACATTTGTTTTCCTTTATCTGGAACCGATTGATACATTTACATGCGCAGAGTAAAAAACATTTTTTGCTTTATTCTCTAAAATATTTTTTCACTTCTTAGAAGATGGATGATATTTGTTCTGCAGCTCGCTAACAAATTCTCTACAAAAAGGGCAAAGAGTCTATAACATAGAAACTCAGGAAAGCTGGAAAAGTTAAAGGAAGGCGTCTGATTCATTTCTCAAGATTTCTTGCTGTGATTAGGAGTAAGAGACTTTAATAAATCTAGGCAGCTAGCCACAGGGTGCGTGGGAAGAAATTAAAAGCAATCGTAATACCCAGCTGAGTGTGACAGCATCAAGCATTGCACCGACGATATTTTTAGTTTGTTTTTAATTCTTTACTCAAGCGAACATGAAGTGGTATATTGAATTATGAAGATACAGTCTTGGAGCCAAGTAAACAGTTTGTTAGACTCTCAATTCTATAGTTCTTGGTTAGTCAAACGCTTCTAATTGGTCTGTTTAACTTGATTCCAACCAAAACTGGACAAGTATTGTAAATCATTGTTCGCCGTACACTGTTTGACTCTGTTTTTCATATTGTTATATATTTGCAAGTGTCATTTTCTAAAAACCTTGACGATTTGTAGCTTGAATTTACGTCGATTATCAAAATGTGATTAAAAATATTCGGCTAATTTAAAAACACGTAAACCAAACTTGAGAAGAACAAAAAAACCTTCCGATCCGGTATTTGGTTTATTGTGTTGTTGAAATCTTGTCCAGACACGTATGATTTAAGTCCTATGGACAAATTAAAAACTTATTATCGCATCCTACAAACCATTTTGAATCATAGATCGATTATTCTTTTAAAAAAAAGAAATTGGGGTCTTTGCGGTCTGCACGCGCGCTTTAAAGTCCCATTTAACTAAATTTTTCGAACGCATGGCTGCCCACTTTTTTGCATTTCAGTGTTGTTTGACAAAGAGAATCAATGTTCACAATATAATGTTTTGCATTACAGATCAACAACTTTTTGGTGTCTTACTACATCAGAAATAGTTTTGTGCCAGGTTTCTTTCGAAACAAATATCTTTTTAACGCAAAAAAGAGAAAAACACAAACAACAGAACTCTATTTTTACGACATTAAACGGCCCGTCACTTTGTGTAGTGAGCACGCGTACGTACTTCGATTGAAATCACATTACCGGTAATTACAGAAATATCACTTATACCAAGAATTTGCTAGCCATTCATTTTGCCTCATGTGATGTCTGAATTCGGATTCTCTGTCGGCCAACTGCATAAACTAAGATAATCTGTCATGTACTGGGCTGATGTATAGATTTTGATGGCGGTTCGGGTATCTCAAATTAGTTTACATGCACAAACTCTCTCATCCGTTTCGGGACTCACAATTTTTTTTAGTTAGACTCCGGATATTTAAAGCTATGATGTCATGCTGTCAACAGTCCAGCGGTACTCACGAGATCAGTTCGCAGTGTTATTACTGAAATACCCCGGAAAAAACTGAACTTATGTAAATATAAACACCAAATGCTAGATAAAGACTTCAAGAAAATTTTTAAAGATCAAAGTCGAGACAAATCTCTAAATGCCTTTGCCTATGCGAATCTCAGTCTCTCAGTATTGTATAAAATCGATAGAGAAAAATGCTTTTGTAAAGATTTAGGCTATACACAAATTAGATACTCAAAGATAATCAATGTTTTTTAGCAGAACCACAAAATCCAAAGTGCATAAGCATAGAACCAAAAAAAACCTTTTCATAATTGCTTTGAAAAGCTATCATATAGTGCTTTATATTGTTTGGGTAAATTCAAATTCTCGAACATTTCAATCAATGGTCGGTAGCAGATCAGTTGAAATTAAGTTAAACAGTGCTTTGCGATAGCACATTGTGCTCAGTGCCGTTTCAAAACATAAAAGTGAAAGTCACCACATGAATGGTTTTCTCTGTTTACTGATTGCTGAAAACATTAACACCATGCAAATCCTGATATTTTTTAAGTTACAGTCTTGTACTCCCTCGAATACAGGTTTACGTCGCTTTGTCAATTGCCGTCAGTACAGTCATTTATGGGGGGGGGGCATCCGTCAATCCGGCCATTGAGAGTTCCGCAGTTCGGCTAGAATTATGTTTTGAATCCGTAATCCGCACGATTTTTTTGCCAAATTCGAACCCAAGAGATTTATTGGATCCGCAGAATTATTGTTGAGATCGAATCCGCCGATCGATCCATGGACCCTTTCTCCTACCCCCCCCTACCCCCTACCCCTCAAGTTCAGCTCATTGTATTACGTACGGTATTTGAAGGAGCACATTCATTTGTTGTACTTAAGAATTGAAAGCTGACACTAATGACGATATAAGCAGTATCTGGTAAGCTAATACAGTCGTTTTTTTAATTTTTATCGTGCCTAAGTTTGATAAATCTGCACTCAACCTCAACTCCACTCCCTATATAACGGAAGTTACGTTTACATGAAACCCGAGATAAAGCTCAGCAACTGAACTGTTTTCATTGTTTAAAAATATTAGCTTTGATAGCTTTTAGCTGTCTTAGGATTACAGTGCAAAAAAAAAAAAAAACGAAAACAGGCCATGCTCCAAAACAAATAGTCCCAAACGAAAAAGGTATTTTTCTTTGACATGAGTACATTCCAAACACAGTAGAACAATCGGTAAGAGTTGTTTTAACTGTGTCAAGAATATACTTTGTTATTTGCGCGTCCCGCCGTTGAAAGAAATTTGTGGTCAGCGGATTTCCGTTCGAGGGAGTAAAACTACTGCTTTAGCCGCGCCAGTGACATGTGTGTAGGTAGTGCTGTGATTGAATGAACGGCCATACGGGGTTGTGGTTCTCTACCTAACAGCGTTTGTAGTGGTTTAAAAAACAAGATCAGGATCGATTTTGAAAGGAAAGACGCGCTGTTAGCTTCTTAAGAAAAGGGTTTTTTTATTGTTGGCGAATTTGAGAGAGTTCGAGAACTGTTTTTAGTCAAGAAGCAGAAAACTACTCAACCGTCATGGGAGAATTAAAAGAACGTGAAACTTGGATTGGTAAAGCAGATTTTATTCTTGCCCTTATCGGCTTTTCAGTTGGATTGGGAAATATTTGGCGTTTTCCTTACTTGTGCTACAAGAATGGAGGAGGTAAGTTCTTTTGCATGTGCATGCAAGCGGAGTTTTGAATTTCATTCGAGCACGCATACCGTAAGAAGAGGTTCGTATATGTTGTTCTGAGTTTTCGAATAAGCGAGTATGTTTCAATACGTTACCGACCCAGTTCAGCGTTAATCAGTTTTAAGAATGTTGAATAAAGCTTCGAAGTCAGTGTTGTCGGTTCATACAACTTCACTGTTTGAACGGCAACAGGAAATTAGAACATTCATTCCGGCCGGGTGGAACCTTAAATATTTTCGCTGTCAGCCCCACGGGGTACTTGAGACTCGTTGAAGTGTAAACGCAATCGTTCACACTAGTCACGAAAGTCGAGCAGTTCCACTTATGTTTTATCTCAAGATCGTATATGCTTTTGTGCAAACCTTGCCTGGAGAGATAGCACAGCTCTCTTTTATGTTTGAACTTGCAATTCAAACTGCGGCTCGCGATCTGGTCTGTTGAATCTTTGTCCACAGTAACACCCTCTTTTTCGCTTTCAAAACTTCTGTCGAAGAGCAAGTGCTGTATCGAGAATCTGTCATCGAGAAAAATTAAACTGATTGTCTTAAATGCTGCCCCAATTCTGAAAATTGGGAGCAAGATTGAAGTTCTTTTCAAAACTTTATTAACATTCTTTTCAGTTTTGGCAACAATTAAATAGCATTTAAGACTTAATTAACAAATTAAACGTTTAGATTATCGATTTTAAGTTTATTTTGACAGTCTCGTCTTATTTGTTAGATTTAAGCACATATGAAAACCGGCATTTCAGTGCAAATAAATGTTATGTGACTTTTATCGGACTATTTCAGAGGTTGTATGAATGACTGAGCATTTTCTTTTCTTCTGGATTAAGATTTTAATCAAAATAAGAACTCAAGGGAACTTGATTGTTTTAACACAATAAATGTTGACAATAGAACGCCGCTAGACGCAAAGACAACGCTGCACGAAATCCATTAGAATATTCAACTTGTCATATTCTTATAACCTTGAGAGAAAGGAACTTAATGTATTTTAAGGTCTAGTCGTTTAGATTGAGATATTAGAATGCTGTTGTTACTACGTAAATACCATTTTATTCACCGCCTCCGATTGATATCAATTTAATAGCCTTCGCTGATAAAGTTTTGTTTTTTCCCCGTGGCTGAGCGAGTTTTTAAAAGTATTTAAATTTCTTAAATATAGTAAACGGGGTAAAGGATGTGCCTAGGCTAGTTGCGTGTGGAATGCTGGTATTTTAGAATCTCGTCTGAGCAAGCGAGCTTGGGCATCTAATCTCCTTTCTAATCCTTAAGTAGAGATATTAATAAGTGTCTCGGAGAAGAAGTTTATCAATTTCATTCAAAGTATATCTGATTGCACAGCCAAGATAATGCAAGAAGGAAAAGTATTTTATGGAGACTGAAATAGATCCGTTTTTGTTGCTGTTTTGTGTTTATGTCAAGAAGATGCTTGAATACTTGCTTAAGTAGTCTTACCTTTGTTTGCATTACAATGCTATTGTTTGGGAAGATAAATTGTTTTTCAAGTCTGAATGTGATGGAAACACCGGTTAACCCTGCAGGGCATGTGCACTTCATAGTTCATGATTGCTTTTTGCTCAATATTCTTAATAAAATGTAGTACTTTGTTTTGAAATGAGTTTTTGGGAAGTTTGATTAAGTTGACCTTTTCTGAATGTAAATATAATTTGTTGATTAAAGAAGGCAATATTTATCTAACATCACAGATAATTTACAACTCCATCTTCAAAATGTGACAACAATCAAACAAAGAAAAATAATGGCTAAAATTTTTGGTTTTCAGTGAAAAATCACTGCACTTGATAGATGTTGTAATCAACATGTACAATAATCTTTTTAGTTTTTATGTGTCACTTAAACATCTGCTGCCTTCAAGATCAAAAGTTATCTTGAAGTTTCTAGCCCAAAATAATGGTGTTTCTTAATATTAAATCAAGTAGACTGCTTTCTATAAGTGTTTACAAACCCTTTGAAACAATGCCTTAAATAAAAACTTAAGCAGGGTTCTGTTGCTTAGTGAAGAGCATTTCTTTAGTAAGTATTTAGTTTACTACCCAGCTATTCTCATATTGGGTTCTTTCTTGATTCTTTTTTGTTGATTGTTTGTAAGAACCCTTCTTATTAAGTTGGCTACCAAGCAAAATAAAGTTTTTCCCTTTATGCAGGCTGTTTCTTGATTCCTTACTTCATCTGCTTGGTGGTTGCTGGAGTCCCACTGTTGATTCTTGAGGTCTCGCTTGGGCAGTTTATGAGCCAGGGAGGCATCACAGCATGGGGTATCTGTCCACTCTTTCAAGGTAAGATGTTGAATTTAGTTGTATTTGTAACTGGTTAAAAAAACTAAAATTAAAATTTCCTGGGGGAAATTTGTTCTGGGAAGTTTAACTTTATAGTATTTACAAGCTCTGTTTAATATGTTGTAGGTAAGTAAGAACTAACTTGTCCAAGTATTTTAAGAACTGTAAACTGAAAAATCTAGATAAAAAAGCTGCTTTTAATTAGTTCATATTTGATTGTTTCACACAATTTTTCAGTGTTACCTGTTTTTCATTGTCTAACATTTTGACCTAGTATTTTTTGTTTTTTCTTCAAAAGGTGGTAGTTAATTAGGACTTTGTCCTGTTATTACCTCCTTTTACTCCCAATTATACCTTTTCTAGAGTCTGTGTTATTATATGTATGTATGTAACTGAAGGGTGTAGTGCAAAAACCTTATAACTTAGTATGAAATGCTAAGTTCTCCCAATGTTTATTGAGAGATAATGTAGAGAGAAACGACAACTCCATCAAAAGTCACTTGCATCGTTTTAGCACTAGACCCTCCAGTTATTTGAGTGATGTATCTGACAAATGAAATAAATAAATTTCGTTTTGCAGGTATTGGAGTTGCAAGCGTGGTGATTGTCCAATACTTAAACATTTACTACATTGTTATCCTTGGTTGGGCGTTATTCTACATGTTCAACTCATTCCAAGCAGTGCTTCCCTGGTCTCACTGTAATAATGAATGGAACACAGCAGCTTGTTTTAGTGGCCTGACTGCACCAAAGACAATAAACTGCACCAATGGTTTCTACATGGTCGGAAATGTTACTAAGAATTGCACAGGAAATGGAACCAGCTCTCTTGCTCCAGTCTCTGCAATTGTGGAGTTTTGGGAGTAAGTATAGTGAAACAAAGTGGTAGTCTGAATCTTAGATACATAGATGAAGAAGTGATTGATTCACAAGTTTAAAGCTCAGAAAAAAGTTGGAGTCACTGAGAGGAATCGAACCCACGACCCTCTGATTAATGCTCAGATGCTCTACCCACTGAGCTATATAGACTCACATGGGGAGTCAAGTCACTGGTTTAAAGTTCTTACAAGTCTATTTTTCTTGTATAGTGAAATCAGTATTTACTAGTACTTTCTGTTATTTTTTCTTGTTTACAAGTCTCTTCCATCTAGGAACAATTTTTCTGTCTGCAGGTTTTGCTCTTTCAGTGGTCTTGATACTACTCTTTTTCCCCTTGGAGTTTTAGTGTTTTGAACAACTTAAGCTCTCTTTGATCTTGACCACTTTTTTACTCTCCAGGCAGCTCACGAATATGAAGTCGAGCCATCTTTTTAGGAAAAGGCACCCATGCCCCTTGCAGCTTGGGTCTCTCTTTGACTTTCGTCAGTGGGACCACACTGTCACTTTATTTTTTGTGTTCATGTTAAACTAAACAATACCTGTAGAGCATGGATTTTGATTTATTAACTTGTTGTTGATAATAGGCGAAGAGTGTTGAAAATCTCTGGAGGTTTAGATGAAATTGGCTCAATCAACTGGGAGATGGCTCTTTGTCTGCTGTTGGGCTGGATAATCTGCTACTTCTGTATCTGGAAAGGAGTGAAGACTACTGGGAGGGTAAGCAGATGGCTGCTATCTTTAACAAACATTAGTAATGCTAATTTATAGCTTCACTGGTCATGCTTAGACGAGTGGCAGTTTATAAACTGGCTAATGAGAAGAATGAAACAAGTTCCTAATTAATTAGCTTCACTACTAAGGCATGCTTATGCAATTGGCAGTTTATGAACTGGCTGTCTAGAAGTGCGAAACAAACAAATTCTTAATTAGCTCCACTAGTCAATCTAAGGCAATTGTCAGTTTATGAACTGGCTGTTGAGAAGCTCGAAACAAATTCCTAATTAATTAGCTTCACTAGTCATGCTTATGCAATTGGCTTTTTATGAACTGGCTTTTGAGAAGTGTGAAACAAATTCCTAATTAGCTTCAGTCCAAAGTAATAGCGACAGTATATAGCATTATAAATAAGATAAGTTTGAGTATGGATCATCTGTTTGTAGGTTGTCTATTTCACTGCTACCTTCCCCTATATATTGTTGACTATTTTAATGGTGCGAGCTGTCACCCTGGATGGTGCAGAGATGGGAATAGAGTTCTACCTAAAGCCTAATGTTACCAAACTTGCTGAAGGGCAGGTAAGTTAACTTGCTTGTCCAGACTTTTACTTAACGTCACCTATAAGTAGCTAAATTTTGCTAACAAAAATTATTGCTGGCTACTACGAGAATTGTTTGGAACCTTTGTAACATGATTAGAGTTATTGTTTCTAATTTAATGATAAGCGATGCAATGAACAAATGAAGCAAACAATTCTAGAACAAGATGCAATTATTTTTGCTCACACAGCTACAGTTGCTGAGGAATATTAATATGGCACCATAACTTGCATTCGGGCTAAAAAAAGTCAATTTTGAGCCTTGCTTTTGGCATACATTTGATCACAGTTTGTAATACAGAAACTTCTAAGATCTGTCCTATAGTCTTCTTAATAGATGTTGTTGCCCTTCAAGAAGCTATATTTCTCAGGGTTCATTTCATATCTAGGTGTGGCTGGATGCTGCTACCCAAGTCTTCTTCTCCTACTCAATTGCCCTTGGAACGCTAATTGCACTTGGTAGTTACAACAAGTACCATAACAATTGTTACAGGTTAGTGGCATTGATGAATTTGCAGAACTCTGGTTGTTCTTTAACGTTATTTTCAGGACTATAACCTGCAGATTGTCTGTTAAGCCTATTCAGACAGGGCTTATTGGGGGTTCGTCAGACTGGGGGGTAGGAAACAATCTGCGGCTGCAACTGACAAAAGATATTGCAATGATTTTTTTGGCAACGTACACATAATTGGAAGCTTGTTTATTAATGTTACAAAATAATAATTTTTGGGCCAACTGAGGTGATAATGGTGTCATTTGTATGTCAATATGCGAACAGCAGAATTGCAGACAGAGAAGCTGCAAATTGTAAATATTGTAAAATAATCCGTTTTTCTTTCTAAATAATAGATACCCGGACCATCTCACCATGGGGTCTGCTTTTTAGTAACAAGCAAAGCTTAGACACACTTTCATAACAATCATATCTTCTTCCAATATAGGGATTGCATTGTGTTTGCCTGTGTGAACAGTGGAACAAGTCTTTATGGAGGTTTTGTCATTTTCTCTGTCCTCGGATTCATGGCAAAAAAGCAAGGTGTTGGAGTAGGAGATGTTGCATCCTCAGGTAATATGGTGCACTAGTGCTTCTCTTTCTAGACTCAATAACACTTAGCTGTAGTTACCGCCACCTTGTTCATCAGAAAGGGAAACCTATCAGTCACCCAGTACCAGCTCACCCACAGTTCTACCAAAGAAGTGGCGGCTAGTAGTGCACCCTGCAGAGACAGTTATGGCGTTGACGGGGACAGCAGTAGGGGAACAGTGCTAGTATGTGGGGTCACTTGGTGTTAATTTCAACCCAAATCATTACTTACTGAAAGAAGTACATTACTCCCTTTTTAGATGTTGGGGTTTCTTTACAAAGGAACTCACCTATTTGTCTCACTCCTGCCAGCAAAGCTTAACATCTACTGTATAATGTAATTGTGTTAGTTGTATTGATTATCTTGTTGAACCAAAGAGTCGAAGCATCCATTCCTTGTTGTACAAGTCAACTTTAGCGGAATGACCTGTTTTGAAATATATTCAATTAGTTTTGTAAAAATCACTGCATACACTCTTTGGTTCAACAACTTTGAAATCTTGTCCATTAACAATAATTGTAACTTATTTCTCAGTGATGAATATTGCTGCATATAGTCTTAAGTACCAGGCAGGTATGAGAGTCATTAAAAACATGGTTTGAAATACCAAAAGAAAACTGTAGCCATGATTGCTGATTTCAAGAATTCAGATGCAATACTACCGTACCAACACAAATGTAATTTTTTTCAAATTGCAGAAATTTATTTGCTGCTGCAGAAGTACTGATTTCATACAAAATTCTAGCTTTTGACATGTACAATATTTAGACTGTGAAAATCAATGATTTTTCATGATGCCGTCACTTTCCTGTTGTAGAAAAAAAAATTAACATAAACATATATCATTTTGCAAGTTTTGTTAACATTGCATTCAGGATTTAGCTTCAACAATGCTGCTCTTAAGGCCTCGACTTTGCGAGTAGACCACCAGATTTTAAGTTTTTGGGGTAAGTATATGTGCTGACATCCGTGTGCAGTTACTCCATGTCTGGTGTTGATGGAAGGATAGTGTTTGGGTAAAGTATCTATATAAAGAGTAAAATTTACTATTTAATAGTTTTCATAACAACTGAATACATGGAGTGCATTCCATACTTGAATGTAAAGAAGTAAAAAAGTAGTGTTCATCCACTGGCAGGGAACTTGATGCATCTACACTGCGACTAGGTTGATACACTTTGTACAGTATGACTGCATGGTTATAGTTGTTACCAATTAAGCACTCAACCAATTGTAGGGTGTTCACTTGAGTTGGATTTAGCCTGTCATTAGATTCATAACCTTTTTATACTCTGACTGGTCTTTTCATCAAGTGTTCATCCACTGATAGGGAACATGATTTGGGTTTAGCTCGTCATGAGGTGGATATCCTTTGTATATTCTGACCGGTCTTTTCACTATAAGAGTGTTCATCCACTGATAGGGAACATAAGATGGATCTAGCCTGTCACAGGGTTGATTTCCTTTGTATATTCTGACTGTTCTTTTCAATACAAATTTAAAGGGTTCACCCACTGATAGGGAACTTGATTTGGGTTAAGCCCATCATGGGGTTGACATCCTTTGTATATTCTGACTTGTCTTTTTATTACAATAGTGTTTATCCACTAAAAGGGAACATGAGCTAGGTTTTAGCTCGTCATGAGGTGGATATCCTTTGTATATTCTAACTCTGTGGTCTTTTCACCACAGTAGTGTTCGTCCACTTATAGGAAACATGAGCTGGGCTAGCTCATCATGAGTTGGACATCTTTAGTATATTCTGACTGGTCTTTTAACCCTGTGTTTATTTGGAATAGATTTGGGTTTGAGAGTTGCTGTCATTCAAGTAAAATATGTTCCTAAATATACCATACTTAATCTTAAATAGTGGTGTTGCTAAGCCCCCATCAGTATAACTAATTTTCCTAGACTTTATAAATTATTTTGCTAATAGCCTTTTAAAAGAAATGAAGCACTTTGCAGAAGTTAGTTTTTTGCCTCTTATTTTGTTACATTTTTTTAAACTTGAAAACTTTTTCAAATTAAACAAGATGTTTAGTAAAAATTAGTATAAAAAGAAAATGCTTCTTTAGATAAATACAAACTTCTGCAAAGTTTAATCAAGGTACTGTAGTGTATTGGATGGATGATTTGTTTTTTGCAGTAGTTGTATAGAATAAATTATTGCAATAAATACCAGACCTCGCATTTTATCAAATCAGTAGTTACAAGTACAGAGTTATCCATTGTAATTATAATCCATTTTATTTAACCATTTAATTTGATAAATATTCTCTTTATAACCATTTAATTTGATAGATATTCCCTTAATGAAAGAACAGACTTTTAGCCTTTTAAAACTTACATTAATACATACCAACAACAGAAAATCAACAGCCTAATAAAAGTTAATGTTCAGAATGCATGCAAAATTAATGCTTGCTTTGATGTCTTTACAATTAAACTTATGAACAAGGAAGGCATTGTGTTTTTGTTTGACTAACAAATAATATTATATGTTGTCAAAAAGAATATTTTAGCCTACATACAAGGAGATTTAATTACTAAGGCTTTTACATTAATTAACAGTTTGTGGTGATATGAAAGGAGTTCAAACTTAAATCATTGCTGATATATTGATATCAAGTTACAATCTAGGGCTTTGATCAAGAAAAAGTATTATGATATAAAGATTAACAAAAATTGACAGTCATTTCTTATTTAACATGCATGATTATTAAGCTGTGAACAAAAAAGTTTTATTTCATCAGTCATTAGTAACTACAGTCCAGTTCTAGTATTGTATTTCTTTTCTCCAGCTGGAAGCATGGTTAAATTCAAAATGTTCTTGATAATGTTCTGACTTAATTAAAACATTTTCAGTGGCATTAAAGCTAGTTTCAGTTCATTACTAAGGTGTATTCTTGCAGTTGTTAGGTCAAGTGGAAACTGTTTTTGTTTCTTTGCAGTCCTTGGTTACATTTTATGTTTTCAAATTATAAACTGTTAAAGTTCAACCTTATTTTTGAAGCAATCTTTTTCTTCATGCTTACCTTTCACCTGGGAAAAACATTAAAGAAAAACTTGTGTAAACAAAAAAACCTGTTTCTGTACCAGTCCTCATGATATTCTTTTGACATCTAAGATTTTGAATAAAACTGACATGTACAGTTAGCCATTAAATGAACAGCAGGCAATTGCGAAGTATCGTGTCTTACTACAAAACATTTTCCAAGTGCTTGGAGTATTTTTTAAAAGTGTACATTTTGTATCTATATTATTTTTGCATTAAGGCAAAATGAACTATTCATCATTTGAAACATCACTATTTTATGCCGAGTTAAGAACCTTTGATAGTTATATGATTCTGTTATTTAGTGCAAACTGTGCGAGGTGGGGAGACCCAAAGGCTTAAGGTATGTAGATTGAGGTAGGTGGGCAGAATGACCTGTAAGTAATGCTGTATAAAGTTCTAATAGATGGTAGTAGTATGCATAATAGCATTATCAATATCTTTAGAATCTTTCATAGTGTGTATAGACAGGCATTAAGACATTCCTTTGCAAGAAGATGCTGCACTGAACTATTAAAGTGCAAAAGATTTGTAAAGTGCAACGTCAAATTGCCAAGGAAGGTTTTAATAACTAATGATTTCATGTTAATATAGCTTTACACAAGAAACCTAAGTTACTTGCACTAATAAAAGCATTGCTGGCAAGAGTGTTTCAAACCCACTACCCTTACTGTGACTGACCTACTAGGGGAAAAATTTAGATTGTAGCAATATTCATTTCTAATGCTTGCTGATTGAATTAAAGTTTCATTGTATTGTGCGATGTGCGTATCTCAGTGACCCCATATTTCAAGAAGCTGTTCCTTTACGGCTGGTGTCGTTAGCGGTATCGTGGTTACTTGAACAAATATTCTGATGTTGCTTCAATACATTTAGGTCCTGGTCTGGCCTTTATTGCATACCCAGCAGCTGTTGCCGAGATGCCAATCTCACCACTTTGGTCGATTCTCTTCTTCTTTATGGTGATCCTGCTGGGCTTGGATAGTGAGGTATTCTGCATACAACACCAGTAAAACTGGGTGTTGGTTTGGCTCTCCCATGAAAGTAAATTTGGCCCTCCCTGTCTCACCACTATGGGTCTTAATTTGTTAAGCATCCCACCCTTCCAATAGTAAAGCTAATGATTTTGAATTTGCAGTAGATTCAAGAATCAGCCATCCATCCCCACTCCTGTCAGGTGTGGGGTGGACTTTTTTCATTTTTGATGTTCTGCAAAAGCTACAGTTATTGCCTGTGGCACTCAAATACTGTTAGAGGGAGTGCTTACAATATGTTATACACATAGGTGTTTGATTACATATGGGTCAACTTATTTGTGGGCACATGCATGTAGCTAGGAACTCCTTCTATTTGTTGAACATTAAGTCTCCAGGAATGAAACGTAATCTAGTACAACCTTGTGTCAAGTCCATACTCATACATATTCAATGAAAAAAAAATTATCACCTAATGTTAGCTGTATAATTTACAAGGACACTTGTAAGCACACTATCTTTGAAGCACCATTGAGTAACTTCAGAGGAGCACTTCATTGAGATGGTTTACCCTTCTTTCCTGAAGCTTTTGAAGAATATTCACTAGAGTGCAGTTGCTAGTTCTGGTTCTATTTGTTAATAAGATACTAGTTGCACAAGAGAGTTGTAAGTTCACCAGCACCTAGCTTGGATGTACACTGCACCACTCACTGTGTAGTCTTGTAAGTTTGATGTGGAAATTGTAGCTAAGAGCTTCATTTTCCTCCTGTGACTAGTTAGGTCAAAATCTCATAACGTACCTACATTCTTTATTCACTCACATGTGTCTTCCCTTTTGTTGCCTTCTGACACTTAGTCCATATCTTGCACTAATAATATAAAATAGCACTAACAAAGGTGAAACATTCTGACTTGTTGACAGTATGATTGTATATTATTTTGTTATTTGTTTAATACATGCGTTTGGACTTCTCTGAAGTCAAATCCCTCATCCTTTTTAAACTATACAACCCTTAGTTCCTAAACGTTAATCAACTTCAATAAACTGCTGAAAACAAAGTTTAATTTCTTTATGGTTGATAAACTCTTATTTTGTCTGTGATAAATTTTTTGGTTGTTGAACAAACTCCATGTAAGAACTAGCCTAGGTTGTGGTAATTGCAGAAACATGCAGTTTTAGTAGTCAATAGAACTTATACTAACTCTCGTAAGATCAAACAGGTAAGAGAAGCAAAATCCCCATAACATTATTAACACTTGCTTTTGCCAGTGATTTGTATTTGTGGAACATAGATTGCTGGTACACTCACCTTGTGTGATATTCTAATATAAGGTTGAAGAATTATTGTGTTGTCAGTACTGATGCTGCTGCCACTGATTTTATCAGGCATTTTAGACTGAGATCTAATATTTTAGTCTAATTACTGTTTTTGGATAAAAACCATCATAAAAACTGATATGAGGAGTATATTATATAACTTCTCATTTTCTCAAATGCCCTTGTGGTAAGTTGCAAGTGTTCCTGTTCTAAGTGCTATCCATTGCACCGTTACTGCTCAAGATTAAATTTTACTAGGGTTTTGTAAATAAACATAGCAGCAAAATTAATTAGTGAGGTAGTCTCTGTCGAGGCTGTCTTAATGTTCTGACTGACATAAGCTTACCCAAGCTTTTGTTTTCTTCTAGTTTGTCGGAGTGGAAGGGTTTGTCACGGCCATTGTGGATCTATATCCAAATGTATTGCGGCGAGGATATCGTAAGGAGCTCTTCATTGCAGGCTGTTCAGCATTTTGGTTTTTGATTGGGCTGACAATGGTGACTGAGGTATGCAAAGGCATCAATTTTTTCGCAGCAGATTTTTGTATCTTCCTAGACCCCCCGTCTGCTAGTCCCATTGCTCTTAACTAAGCTACAGCTACACAATGAAACTTTTAACTGAAATTTGTGTGCAAGAACAATGCAAAACTAGTTTCAGCATGCATTGCACCATGTAACAATTTAAAATTTTTTTTATTACCAAGTATACTAAGTATGGTTACCAGTTAGCCTAGATGCTTGCTTATTAAATATTTTATTTTCAGGGAGGAATGTATGTATTCCAACTATTTGATGCCTATTCAGCCAGTGGATCTGCATTGCTCTGGGTTGCATTGTTTGAAGGAATCGCCATTGGCTGGATTTATGGTGAGATTAAAATCCTTCAAGAACTAAGTGGCTGAAGTGAAACGAAAAGAACCTAGGCATTTTTCTAGATTTTATCTGTTTTAGTGGAAAATAAACTTGTTGATGCTGTTGCATACAATAAAAATCATAATCAGGAGAAAGAAGAACAGAAAGTAGGGACAAAGTCTAAATCCTGAAACCTGTTGTGGTATATATACATTTATTTTGTTTGTATTCTAAATTAGACTGGTTGAAACTGAGCAAGTTTGAAATTTTTAGGTGGAAATCGTTTCTATGACAACATGGAAGATATGTTTGGCTTCCGTATTGATCCATGGCTGAAGTTCTGCTGGTGGGTGCTAACACCGATCTTCTGTGTGGTAAGTTCTGGAAACAACTACGGAAAGGTTTCAAAAACCGGTTTTAGCGATGTGGTAAATTGCTAGTCGGGGTTGATTAGTTTTTTCGCAGGACTGTGTTATAAGCTTTGTACCTCAGTGCATGCATACTGGTTACCGAAGCAGTAACATTGAGTCATAACACAGCCATCAAGTCAAACTTTGAATGTGTAATAGTATGAAGGTTCATTGATCTGCACTAGTTAACAATTATTGATAAAACATTTAAACTTTTGAAGTGTGCTGCAGTATAAAACTGTTAACCTGTCAATTAAACGTGTAGTAATGTATTATAATTGCTTCCCAGGCTGTGTTTATCTTCAGTCTTGTGACCTACGAACCGCTCACCTACAACAAGACGTACAAATACCCATTGTATGGTCAGGTGATTGGCTGGATCATGGCACTCTCCTCCATATTGTGTATTCCTCTCGTCATGATCTTCCAAATTCTCAGGACTGAGGGAAATCTGGCAGAGGTAAGAGCGAGTCTCCTGTGTAGTTTGGCTCAGGTTGTGTTAATAGGGAGTTTAAGATAGGAGCACGCAAACGCCACTAACGACATCAGAAAATAAGGGTGAATATAATAACTGCACGTTGGAATGCACCGTGTGGGCCACCTGCACGTCGTCGACTTCAAAATTTCAACGTGAAAAGTTTATTTTTGGAGTTCTAACGAGTACGGGAGCTATAAACAGAAAATTTTCTCAATCTTCTTTTATCTTATGCAGGGAGCTCTAATCTTTTTCTGTTCACAAAGTGTCACTAAGACAAGAAAGAGCGCAAACAAGCCAGACATGATCGAAAAGGGAAAGCAAGAAGGTGTTTTTTTTTGCTTAAACACGAGGTTCCAGAGGCTGAGATTTCTCACGTTCAGTTGCCAATCATCGGCTGTCGAGTAAACATCTCCATGCTCTCTGCCAGCTGTGGCGCGCTTTTTGATTCGTGTTTTATTTGAACTTAGATTAGTTTCGCAATTTCAAAATAAAACAAACAATCTACAGTTGTGTATAGCTCATTCTTGCTTCTGAGTCCTACTATGACGTTATTCGGCTGATTTTAATTTTATTAGTGTTACAATTATAAATTTTAATTCCTGAAGCGAAGTTTCACCGAATAAGATAAAAAAAATGCGGGCCTCGAGCAACGTTGTTTGTCTAATTTGGTCTTGCGAAACACGCGCGAATTTGGAATTGCTCTGGCGATAAATTACGTATATCTAACTCTTAGCAGCCTTTCACGACGTACGCCTACCAGTAGAACGGTCTTATGCCAGTGACTTGATTTAAGATCCCTAGTGGTGAGAACACCTGTATGCACAAAACTGTTGAACTTAAACTACTGGTATTAACCCTTTCGGTCCCAGTCAGATATTAGGGACCTTAACATCGGAGACGACTGCTTAAACTAAACTAAAATAACAGTTTATTTATTTAACGAGGCACGAGCGCTAACCACATGTTTATTCTGCTTACAAACAAGACACTTCTGGTTTGACCATTTGGATCACGCATGCCTCGTTCGCATTCTTTTTTTTTCCAAAATACGCTTTGTAAAAAGAAAAAGACCAAAAGTGCCCTTCTTTCGGTAAATGAAGACAGAGAAAATGTTCTTAAAGTTGTTCTCTTGGTAGCAAGAACTTTTTCACGCGATTTTCAAGACGATAGCGTGCAGGTGGCCAGTACAGTGCGTTCCAAAGCGCCGTTATTGTATTCACCATTATTTGCCAACATTGTTGGTGTTGGCTTCTTCCTCGCATTAAGTGCCTATTAACATCTAATTTTTCCTTAAGTATAGACAAAAAGACGTCTGCAACTGAGAAAATGAGAATTATTTTAACAAGCAAAGTAAACTGCTAAAGATAATAAGAAAATTTTCCTAAACCTATTTAAAAAAAAGGTACGGCCTCGTGTTGGGAGAATTTACGTAGTACAACTGAAATTGAAAAGGCCAGCATAAAAGTGGTGAGACAATTTTAACCGACGATTACGTGACTGATTTGACACTGGAAGGTTTACTCTCGTAGTCATAATATTGGTTAAGCCACTATTTATTTTGAAGAAACACTTAGGCACACTTAAATCTTGTAAGTTTCTTCTCCAAAATGTCTCTCTTTGAATCATCCTTACAGCGCATCCAAAAACTAATGGAACCCAAGCTTCAACAGTATCAACTTGGCAAATATAACCAGAACTCCGAGATGCAAGTGACAAATGGTACAATGAAGATATTGTCCGACAACCCCACTTCACCTGTCTCATCTCATGGAGAACCCCCGCAGAATGAAAAAGATGAAGCTGCCCTGAAAGTTTGAGAGGGCGCCAATGAAATGCTCACATCAGTACAAATAAACTGCTGGTCAAAATAATTGATGCTTCACCCAGTTCGAGTTAGGTTTATCTCAAACAGTAGCCTTTGTCAAAACCATTTATGTAACTTGTAGATCCTAGTGGGAATTTTAGGTATTTAACATGCAACCGAGGTTTGCACTGCTAGATTAGTCTTAATGACCAGCGGTTTTGTGGAGTCGAATACCATTCAATAACTGAGAAACTGTAGACAATACGATAAATTGTACATCACCAGTAGAAGTAACGAGGATTCCTGAGTAAAAGTACTTCTAGTAAGATTTAAATCTTATTCGTAGCAAATGCCAATTTTTTTATGTGCTAACTATAAAATGTCAAGGTTGTAAATTTGAAGTATACTTTGGGTTTGATGGAGTTGCAGAATCTTGCGTTCGATCGGTTCAGCGTTTCAATTTAATTACCAACTAATAATTTACAGACGGAACTACGAAAGGATGACACAACTCGTTTTCGTTAGCTTCCATTTAAATGCTAAAGTGTAGTTTCAAAACCGCTCCATGCATTAATAGAGTTCCGATCAAACTGCGCTGAAAAATTTAGAATTTTTGCACAATTGAGCCCAAAGTTGTTTCAGGCAATTTTATTTATTTAACTGAAGCAATTAAAAAGAAAGTATGTTTTAAATTTTTCTAGTAAAAAACAAACAGCGTTTAGCTATTTTGTGAACGTAATATTTTTTGCACGTTTTTGTTTAAGCTAAGTAAATTGCTGCTAAGTCTCGCAAACTCGATTTACGGTAGTTGTTTTGCATAAAGTTTGGTTATTTAAAGCATTTAACGGTTTGTTACCCTAAATTGTACATAGTTCGTTGTATAAAGACCTGGAGCACTCTGGGGTTCCCAAAAAGAGATTTTCATAGGCGGGGTCGATGCGGCCTTGCTAGGATGACAGCGTATATATGTGAAAAGTGAGTTGCCTTTTAGAAGTGGAGTAATCTTTTACTTCGTCTGAGGCTGACCGTTTTTAAACATTTTCTGGATATCAGCCACAACTGTTCTAAACAAGTTCTTAAAACATGTTAACTGATTTCAATAGTACATGTCAGCTCTCAGTTACTGCGACAGCCCCATTTTTTGTGCGATTCATAGGAAAGCGAGCCACAGCGGTAAATCCAACAGCAAAACCGTCTGTTCTTGCCGTTCGGATTTGTCAGTAAAAACCGATAATGATGGGTTAATGCGTGAAAATCTCTTTTTGAGAAAATACAAAACCCCTTATTTTGATATGAGAACAGAAATTC
The DNA here is from genome assembly GCA_026413305.1 of Hydrozoanthus tunicans. Taxonomy (NCBI): domain Eukaryota; kingdom Metazoa; phylum Cnidaria; class Anthozoa; order Zoantharia; family Hydrozoanthidae; genus Hydrozoanthus; species Hydrozoanthus tunicans. The sequence continues at coordinate 25,374 of JAOBAT010055846.1, forward strand.
ATAAGTGCCCTGTTGAATTGTGCTTAATAGAACGTGTAGCTAGTTAAATAATCTTCGTAGTTTTAAAAGTTATTATTAGCTGGCAAATCTGCTTCACTATTTATCCAAACTAATTAGCGTCGATGTTTTCACGGCTATTGGATGGTGGTTGTTTTGTGAAAACATTTTTGTAATCAGCCAAGTTGACGCGTGTAGGCTTTTACAAGAGAGTACACTTATAAGAGAAACACAAACTTCGCCATCTTCATAAGCAAAATAATGCTAGATTGATTGTCCGATTGTAAAAATGTTTCTCAATGTGCATTTTATTCAATACAGCCGTAATACTTGTAATGATAAGCAGTCTACTTTAGGTAAGGTAATATACTTAGTTGTGTTAGAATAAAATCCTCTTATTATAAAAATCAGACTGTTCTCTGGTTCTGAACGGGAGTCTCGATCGGGTATTGGGAAATATTCATGGTGCTGAAGAATTGTGTGAAGTGCATACCAGTGATTGAGGTCACTTGTCTAGACCAGACCGGGAATAGATTGAGATCCAGGGTACTAAGATATGTGTGTAGATCAGATCGGAGTGTACCAGGGTACTAGGAAACTTGTCTAGACCAGACCGGGATGTACCGGGGAAAGGTCCAGGCTCTAAGGGACTTGTCTAGACCAGACCGGGAATAGATTGAGGTCCAGGGTACTAAGACACGTGTGTAGATCAGATCGGGGTTTGAGGTCCAGGATACTTGGAAACTAGTCCAGACCAGACCGAGTAGTACCAGGGCCAGGGTACTAAGGCACGTGTCTAGACCAGATCGGAATGTACTGGGGATAGATTGAGGTCCAGGGCACTAGGAGACTTGACTAGACCAGACCGGCATAAACCGAGTATAGAGGTCCTGGGTATTAAGAGATTTGTCTAGACCGGACCAGGAGTTACCAGCGATAGATTGAGGCCCAGGGTATACCAGGCTGTTTGTATGGCTTCTTAGATTTCCATTCGGCTCCTTCCATGATTTCTAAGTCAGGGGGGCGATCGTAAACATCGTCGGAAAACCCGGATTTTTGTAAGTGTTCTCCTCGAGTAGAAGTAACGGCTCTTCGTCCGTAAGCAAGCCTTGGATATCGCTTATTAAGACCATATCTCTTGCATCGTTAAACGATGACATGTCAAGGATGCCCGTGCTACAAAAAATTGATTGCTTAGCCTTCTTTTTTGGCGCTAAGAACGACGCCCGTTTTCGATCCAGTCTTACCCGGCTTTTCCGCTGTTCGTGTCGTCAAGAACGCCTGGTGCTTTAAAGATGAGCGAATCCTGCGATCTGATTGGCTCCGTGAGCCGGCTGAGTTTAACGATCTTGCCGGTGGTCAATCTGAACATACATTTTTTTCATAAAATGACAAAAAAAGGGGGGGAGGGGGGGGGGGGGAGGAGAGGGAATTATTTAATGGCTAAGAAATCCGTATTGAGAAAAACAGTGCCCTCGGTCTATTTACGGACATCGGCCTCTGGCCTCGGTTCTTACACAAGACCTTCTGCACAGTTTTTCTCAATAAGGGAAGAAGTTGAAACAATGATATTTTTAAGGAACCCAATTTTGTCGGGGGAGGTGGTGGGTGGCGGCACATACCAACTACCCCAACCCTCTCCACATTTTCAGAGCTGAATTTTTCAAAACCTGATTTTGGGGTATTGGTTGTTATTGTACTATGGACTTCTCTCTTCACAAAGAAGGCGTTGGTCCAAGCACTTTATAAATATTTATTTTATTGAACATGATATTTGCTCCAGAAATTCAGCAATTTTGAAAAAAGGTGGTGGGTAGCGGCACATAATACCCCACCCCCTAAACTGGGTTCCTAGGAAGCCACCGTTGTTTCGACCTTTTCCCTAAGGTCCTCGCACTCAGCACTCAGCTAGTGATTGAATTTATGAAGCGCCACCTCAACTCGAATGTTAAAGGAGTTCTTTTCTATGGCTAAGAAACCAGAGAGTGATTAACCAAACACACCATGAAGACCTTGCAAACCTTGATAAATCGTTGCTTGATAAATCGTAGCACTGCTTAGGACAGGCAGAAGTGGGAAGAGAGTTCGTCGGCCAAGGCCATGTCTCATTAGTGGCCAATGACATGACTGAGAGTGAGTGATGGAGCGCTAGTAGTAGCTGTTCTGAAAAAAACAGTGCATGTAAATACCCATAAGGTAAGAATTGACTGATGATTATAATAATAATAACTAGTAGTAGCTTCCGCTAAGTGCCAACGAGCAATCTTTATAATTAGACTATTTTGTGTGTACAATACTTCAGAAA